>JAGSMR010000100.1:1087500-1141834 GCA_029286605.1 Sericinus montela
TAAACTTAATTTGTTCTGATTAAAAATTTGTGGGAATTCCGTAAAATAGACCTAATTGACACACACACTGATGTTTAATATCAGTGAATAAAAAATTTTCTTGTACTTGTGTAGTGAGTTTAAGAAGTGTAAATTGTAGGGTTCAAAGTTTAAAATCCCTAAAGGTAATAATAAAACGCATGTATCCATATATTTATGCATTAACATAAATTTTACCCACATTTAAGCTTATATGCTTAATATGAAAAAACATAATGAACGAAATCAAAACTCAAACAAATTAAACTTAATTTGTTCTGATTAAAAATTTGTGGGAATTCCGTAAAACAGACCTAATTGACATATGTCGTATGTTTTATATCTTATCTTGATTATTTTATCGATATGAAAATTAAAAATAGAATTTTCATTTTACTTCGAATCTGTTAAAGTTACAATCAGCAAGTCAATACGTGTTCCCGATTGTGGTCCGAGTCAAGGATAATGCGTCCAATTAATTACTTTTCGGCGAATTCTAAATAACTGTTGGCAATAATACAAATTAAAACATTCATTTGCGCTGCTTTATTATAGACTGATTTGAAACAGATTAGAATAAATATATCTTCACGCCGTTCTCAATACTGGGATAGACAGAGGTATATACAAAAGTCTTTTCGACCCACCTTCAACTGAAGACATCTTTGGGACAATGGGACAGGTAGTGAGCCTGTCGCCATCTTTACGAGTATGTCCAAACCAACGATATGAATCGAACAGAAGTTTATTGGAAAAATCCTTTGGTACGAGCCTTGGGGATCCAACTTCGCGAAACTCGTCGAAATTTTTAAAGTGTATTGAACATACTCGTATATTTCAAAATAAATTTGTATTTAACAATACATTAAAACCCAGAGGTGCGTTGGATGTTGAGCGCTAGTGATACTTCAGTGAGCTGTGCCAACACTACGACTTCTACATCTACGAGAATAATTATTGTTTTAAACTTTGCAGTGTTTGAGGAGTTTGTTCTCGCTGATTAAACGGCAAGGTTTGGAAATGAAATTAAAAGACACTATCTTATCGAACGTTTACCATTAATAAATAAAAAAATATTCAACTTCAATATTTTCCTATCTAAATAAAATTACTTATTTTACTAATTTAGGAACCAATTAAAAAAAATTATTACCCGATATAACTTGATAATGACTGGCAGACTCTGTCACTAATTATCAAGTTGTATCGGGTTATATCGCGCCTTAGGCTAGGCAGTTTAGACGGGCGAGGTTTAGAATTCAGTAAAGACATATCGGAGTACAAGGCGCGTTTATTTCTAATAAAATTATTTCAAGAGCTGGCTCACTTTTATTGATATGTTCTTATTCAACGTATCTTACAATACTTACCATTAAATTTCGATTATGTATTATCTCAAATTTTTTCAAGACCCTTTAATTTCCAACAGTAAAAAATATATATCCCTCCGCTAAAATAAAATTATGACAAGGTATAAGTCGACAAGCCAACCGTGTTAGACAAGCCGTCCGGGGGCCCTACCACTCTACATGCATGCAAGCGGATTACCCATAATCTTAAACCTATGGCTTTCAGGAAATAAAAACAATGAAAATAAATATACAAATTGTTACTTTTTTTATTGTTCGATTAAATAAATTTTATAAACAATGTTGATAAAATGTACTTTTAAACCTATATCGATTCTTAAAAAATACCATATATTTCCTTTCGTACTCCATTATGATAAACTAAAAAAAAACAAACGGAAAAATGTTTAATTTTCTCTTTGTACATTTTTTATTGGATAAAACATACAAAGAGCTTTCTGAAAAATTTAATATACTTGCGCCACAAATTTACTAAAGCTTCCGCTCTTGTGATGTTTACCTGGTTTTGGAACCACGTAATGAACTTTCTACTCTCCATCTCACCAAAATTCAATCTATCATGTTTTAGAATATTCCTATGTTCATAACGTGGCTCGAATTTTTTTGCATATAGTTTTTTTATGCAATGGAGCTCTTAACAGTAATAATCATAATATTGAGGTTATATAAATTTTTTAAGGAACGAAGTAAATATATTGCCTTCAGGTTTAGAGTACATACGGATAACTAGACGTGCTTGAAAATTCACCAAACTTTATAAAAATTGAGTATTTCACTTCTTGTGCGATGAAATTTAGTTCTTTGTCCCTATGAGTCAACATATAATGATTAACGAAAAGAAGTTAGGCAAATTTATACGATGTTTTGGCAGATACTGCCCAGTGCATAGTTTACACATAAGTAAATTATTATATAAATATTTAATTTAAATTAATAAGTTTTAAACGAATTTATCTAAAATAGTGACTCTTTGCTTTTATTCTGTTCTTTTTGAAAGCGGAAAAATTTATAAAAGTAAGTTTTTTGTAATAAATGATGGATTTTTTGGTAATACATTAATTAAAAAATTAATTAAATTAAAGTCACGATAGCCGAGTCGTTGGGTGGTTGGGATTTCGAGTTAAGAGACCTGAGTTCGATCCCCAGGTGCAGGCTCGTGCCAATAGATTTTTCAAAAACTTGTGTACGAATTATATCGTTGGCTTGGGCATAAAGACGGCGATGGGCTCACCACCTGTCACGTTGTCCCGAAAATATCTTCGAAAATATAATCTTCTAGAATAAAAGCCGATCGACCGTTTACCCGCCCTTAATATATATCAATATAACAGCTTAAATATACTGTTAAATTACAGAACATAGAAACAGAAATAAGAAACAGAGAATGCTGGCATTCTCAAAAAGGTAATTCAAAACTTGATTTCAATGGACGTAAAATGTTAAGCAATCACCAATCCTTTAGCCAAGTCTGGCAATTGTTGGAAGCTCTCTGTTATGGGATAGTCCTAGTGGACTTTTACAGGATTTTACGTATTATGTGCTACCACTCGGTGGCAAATACGGAAAATGGCCACCCGTTACGTTTCTGACAGGTCAATTTGTTTTTAAAAATTTATCATTTAAATATCGTTTCTGAAAAACGTTGAGCTACGGTAATCATGATATAAACTTCTTCGAATAATTTTAGATTAACTAGATACCTTTAATAATTTACAATCACCTCGGCTTTAAAGAAACGTAATTGATATTTATGGTAACTTGACATTGAGCAATGTGTTCAGCTCCTAATTGGTGTCTATCCACTTTAAAATTAATATCGAAGTATTTTAATTTTGATATCAAATTGAAAATGTAATTCAATCGTAACATTACTTGACGATATGTAAAAAAACATCTATGTGACATCTATATCTCCCCATTAGCTCTCTTATTTCGGTTGCGTAACATTATACATGTTACGCAACCGACGGTGCGTTTTTTACGCCATTCCCAATACAGGGGTAGACAGAGGTCTCGATTATTAAGTGTATTCGACCCGCCTTCCACTGAAGACATATGGGACAACGTGATAGCCCGTCGCCGTCTTATTATCCAAGCCAACGAAAGTTTTTTAAAAAAAAAAAAAAACACTGGTACGAGCCTTGGAGATCGAACTCGGGTCTCGCGACTCGAATTCCGATTTCAGCCATCCACTCGGCTATCGTGACTTAATATCGTGACGTAACTTTGCAATTGAAGTTTTTTTTATTTATATCTTCACATTTTCCCAATACTGGAGAAGACAGAGGTCTACAACAATTAAAACCGGTCCACCTTTTACCGAAGCCTATTTGGGATAACATGACAGGTGGTGAGCGTATCGCTGTTAATTAAAAGTTCTTCCGATTATAGGTTTATTATTAGTACCGATAACTCACTGTGGAGGAGACGTCCTCAATAGGTCACGAACACCCGATCTGGCGGGTAGCTCCCTTTTCCGTGCAACGCCACATCCGCTACAACTTATATAGATATAGATACAACTTATATAGATATAGTTATAGATATACTTAAACAATTTTTTTACAAGTCACGATAGCCGAGTGGTTCGGTGGTCGGAATTTTGAGTCCAGAAACCCGAGTTCGATCCTAAAGTGGCAGGCTCGTACCAATGAGTTTAAAAAAAAAAAACTTATGTACGAATTATATCGTTGGTATAAAGGCTCACCACCTGTCACGTTGTCCCAAAAATATCTTCTGTGGAAGGTGGGTCAAAGGGACTTAATTGACTAGACCTCTGTCTACCCCTGTATTGCGAATTGGGTGAAGATATTTATTTATTTTAACATTGGAAATGCAATTACATCAGAATTAGAAATAGCAAGGGAGCGATCAACTCATTCCCTGCGGTTGCAGTCATTGTATATTAATGATATTACGTTTCTCTTTCATATTATAAGAACCCTTTTATAAAGGTTTCCATCAAAAATTCTTGAAAGTCTTAATCACCGTTTTTCAGTGAAAAGCCTGCCAGGCTTTGCACTGAACAACGGTGATGGTCAACAGTGGTGTCAGATGCCGCGATCATCACTACGCTTACAGGAGAGACCTAATGGTATATCCTATTGTAGACTTTACCAGATCGCTAAGTAGCGTACCGTGTGTTTATGGCGTAAGAATATAGCACCACCTTTCTTCGCTTCGCTATCGACAGATGGCGGGATAGGCATGTAAAAAATACCATACCAAAATTCAACAAACTCGTGATGGAAAGCAGCCTTAAAGGTGCGAGCTGTCTAGTACTGCGATCGCCAATCCGCTTTCCAAGAGCAGCCATTTAGGCCGACGCTCCATACAACTGAAGAGGCCTATATCCAGTCGACTTTTATAGACCGTTAAGTAAGCAAGAAATGAAACCGGACTAATTTATTTCGTTTTAAATTGTAAAGATCATTACACGTGTATCCCCTGGATGGGATGTGATCTTACTTCCATCTCTCATATGAAATGCATGCACAAACGAGCGATTCAATTAGGTTGAGCTGCAATTTTCCGTTAACATAAAATAAAATTCATCGATGTTTCTGACATTTCAATTAGCTTATGTACGTATTTGTTACAAATATAAAACCTATACAAACATGTAACAGATTAATAATTACAAGGACTTTCTTCCCGTAGGTGTCGTGAGAAGCGATAAACGAAAGTCTTGAATATCGCAATGGCTACCGATAGATCGCGGGACAACTATCTCAAAAAATACCAGAGTAAAGCTCAGATGGGCAGCAGCGTCTCAGGTGCAAGGTATCTGGTACTGCGATCGCCAATCCGTGAATTATTTACAGGAGCAAAATTATCTATATATTTACAAGATTTCTTAACGACTACAATGATGATTCTAATACTTGAAAAGTACGAAGAAAGAACGAAGTTGATTTATGAAAACGGAATATCAGATGAATGAAATTGTGTACCTGCAATACCGGAGGAATAGCGGATGCGTTGCCGGCCTTTGAGAAAGGTATAGGCTCTTTTATTGAAGGTCCCTAAGTCGTATCGGTCCGGAAAAACCGCTGACGGCAGCTCAATCCACAAAGTGCAAGTGCGTGGCAGAAAATTCCGCGAAACACGTACTGTGGTGGAATGCCAAGCATCAAGGTGGTGTTGATGAAATCTTTGGTTATGCCGTAAGGTATGATGGTGAAATTCAGCGGCTAGGATTAATCCGAACAATTCCTTGGAGCACTCCCCGTAGCAGATTTTAAAGAAAACGCAAAGAGATGCAACATCTCTTCGCAAAGCCAGGGTATCTAGCCGATGAGATAGAGTATGGTCATCGACAATTCGAGCAGCTCTTCTTTGGATACGGTCAAATGGAAGGAGCTGACACTGGGTTGCCCCCGCCCAGAGATGAGAACAGTACTCCATGTGCGGCCGAACCTACGCCTTATAAAGTTGCAAGCGGTGGGCCGGCATGAAGTACTGTCGTGCTCTACTGAGCACGCCAAGCTTTTTAGAGGCCAATTTGGCCTTCCCTTCCAAATGACCGCGAAACTGAACGTTACTCGATATGTCGACGCCAAGGATTCCTACGCTGGCTGAGGCAACTAGGGGAGTGCTCTCAAAACGAGGTGATACGACGAAGGGTTTCTTTTTAGCGGTAAACGCGCAACCTTGTGTCTTTTTAGGGTTAAACTGGACTAAATTTAGTCGGCCCCAGTCCGAGATTTTGTCTAACAAAATCTCGACTTCAGACACAAGTTTGTTCCGGAACTAGTCGAGGTGTTCCCGAGAAATATTGGCACGGCCGGTATAAAGGGCATCACCAGTGCTGTCATCTGCATAGCAATGAATGTTACTAATTTGTAACAAATCATTGATATGCAGAAGAAACAGGGTTGGCGATAGCACACAGCCTTGTGGGATACCAGCGTTCACAGACTTGGAGTCTGAGCATGCACCGTCAACTACGACCTTGATGCTCCGGTCTGTGAGAAAACTAGTGACCCAATAGCAAAATTTCTCGGGAAGCCCATATATAGCCCATACTTTCGCAATGTCCAAACTAACTGCCAGGGCTTCACCCTTGCTCTCTACTACCTCCGCCCATCGATGAGTGAGGTACATAAGAAGATCACCAGCCGAGCGAACCCGACGGAAGCCGTACTGGCGGTCACTGATCAACTGGTGCTCTTCTAAGTACCTCAAGAGCTGGCAGTTTATAATGGACTCCATTATTTTGGAGAACAAGGAAGTGATGGCGATCAGTCTGTAGTTACCAGGATCTGAGCGGTCGCCTTTCTTAGGGATCGGGTGCACCAAAGCTGCCTTCCATGTCATCGGGATGATACCTTCAGAGTAGGAGTACCGAAAAACGACGAGTTCCCGAAGGAAGACGAACTAGTTTCTCGCCAATTTTGCCAATTTGCTCGGACTTAGCCGCAGAAATGACTCTTTTGAAGGACCTGGCAGCAGAGTTATACTCCTTCTTATAAACGATTGTTTTTGAATGCTGAGACGCTTATGCTTTAACCCAGGCCCGGTAACACTGCTGCTTTTGGCGAGATGCCATTCTGCAGGTGCCACCAAACCAAGGCTTTGATCTACCATCGATGGGCACCACAGTGGAAGGAACGAAGAGTTCTATTCCTTGGAGCACCACATCGGTGACGGAATTAGCAACGGCGTCGGGACTATCTAGCGAGAAGCAAACCTGCCCCCATGGGTAGGATGCAAAGAAAGACTGCATCCCTTCCCAATCCGCCGACCTGTAGTGCCACACACGGTGGTGGCCTGCATATCGCGACCGCGATGGGCACGTGATGGGAACTTTACTCCGAATCAGGCCGTTGTCCGATGAACCCAAAGGGGCATTAACGGAGACCACATAGCCGTCCGGATGAGAGGTCAGCAGAAGATCCAGCAGGGAAGGTGCATGATCCTCCACATCCGGAACCCGGATGTGGAGAAGTAACCAGTTGTGTCAGATCATATGATAAGGCAAAGTCAAAAACAGATCTCCCCGCATGATCAGTGGTTCGAGATTCGAAGTCATTCGGCGTGGTGGGCGTTGAAGTCGCCGAGTACCACGATCTTTGCGGATGGAATCTGCTGTAGCACGGAATCTGCAGCCATTCGGATGTGGTCGATGAGTCGGTCAGTTTCGGCATCACCGCTGTGGGACCTCTAGAGGCACCTATAGACGCAAGGGTGGTCGTCGCTGTCTATGCGAAGCCAAAGGGTGGACAGGTCCCTACCTTCAAGACTGCCGAGGCGTTGAGAACATATATCCACAAAAGAGGCACAAAAGAATGTTGTAGCTCTTACCCCGGGTAGGAAAGATAAGAGGTATCCGCCGGAGAGAATATCTGCTTCTCAGTAAGAAAGAGCAAGGCCGGCTTTGCCGTTTCCAGATGGTAGTGAACGGCATCAAGATTGGAATGGAGTCCCCTGATATTTCAGAAATCCCAGCAAGCGTGGTAAGGGGTGCCGAAGGTTTTTTGCTTCGTTTGCCTCTAACATAATGGGAACAGAGCGGAACTTCGCCCCCAGAATACGAGGGCCAGCTTAAGAATCCACACTCGGGCAGCGATTGTTTGCCCGAGCGCGGGTGCCTAGAGGGGGATCCTCCAGCACCAGTGGTGCTGGTACCCCCCTGGGGTAGATTTTTTCCTACGCTACCATGTTTGGGCGGGAGGGGCATCCGGTTGCCTGCACTCACGAGATGAAACGCAGAAGTTTGTTAAACTTCTACTTGACGCCGGTATTCTGTGAGGTCGTGGTACTTTCCTGGTCGAGCCGGCCCATTCATGCAACAGCTGATGCGTGGCTCTACCACTGTTAAAATATTCACTTATAAAAGCAATAAAGAATCAAAAAAGTGTCATTTTAAGTTGGAGAATCACTCGGTGTGCGTAAACTGACGTACATGTTCGTACCTCTAATGCATCGAAATATACTCTTAGCTTGGTTAAACCGATGAGAGGGAAACTAATACTGCTTACAAAGTAAACCACAACCTTTGTCACGAATGGAATAAATTACAGAGCTTGTCTACAGTGGTTGATATACGAACATTAGTATCAAAAGAGCTATGTTTAAGGCAAACATTTCAACAATTGATTTCAATTCTTGAACGACACGTCTAGAAAAATAAGTTTCACAAAGTTATGTATATGTATTATTTAATGGTTATTTATAGTTAATATTTATTTATTAACGATTAAAAACTGAAGATAACCGGTATTAATTACGACTTCAAATACCTCGTGATGTGTTTTTTGAAGTCGATTTCAGTGGCACTGAAAAGCACCCCAAACCTCTGGGATATGATATAAAATATGAAATAAAACACAATTGAATCCGTAATAACTTTAATTGTTCTTATATGATCCTACTTCTCCACGCCATTGAAAGTGATGCTGAATAATTACACGTAATTTCTCTCCAACTTAACAAATTTAAGTAATCGGCTATTACAAGGAAGCTGGTCCCACTGAGTGTTCGTAGAACAAAATGAATCGCGGCACTGGAAATATAGAGAAAGAAAGCTCTGAAATATAAGAAATTTATGGAAAGAAATTGCGTCGTTTGAGTATAACTTTTAACCATTGCTTACAAAGTAACACATTTAACTTGCGCATATTGTTATTAAGAAATAAATATTCATAAAAATAATCTTTGCAGGTGTAGAGCCTGTTACCATCTTTATAGCCAACGATATAAATCGTACATTAGTTTATGGAAAACCCATAGGTTCGAGCTTACCACCTAGGTATCGAACTCTCTTGTCTCGAAATCCGATCACACAACCACTCGGCTACCGTGACCTTACTTCATTTAAAGATGTATGAAATAGATCAGATGGACAAAAAGGCCTGGCTAGATTTCATAAATTACTTTATTATGTACTCGTAGATATCTGATATTCGCGCAAACCAAAGAAATAATTATTAGAAGAGTAATACGTTCGATCAAACAAAAACTGTTACGAGCGCCTACGTTTTGTAACTTATATGTTGATTAATCGAGTTTCAAACAAAATACATCTTTGTTCTACAACAATATTTTTTGTTTATTTATTTATCGACCACTCACAGTCGGTTGTTGGTCCAAAAGAGGAGTTACAATAATCGGCACACTTGTACACGCAGTATCAGACACCTTGACTATTCCGCCATCATTCGGTGGCTCATTGTATTATCGACGCTTCTCCCTTCGCCGTCGCCTCTTGCATCATCTACGGGAAGAAAGGGGTGATGGTATTCTTACGCCGTAATCGCATGCCAAGTATTCGAACACAAAATGTTTTAAAATGGTTTTTCAAAATTGTGAAAGAATCTTTATTTGTTGACATTATTTTATTATAATTTACTTATTCAACTTAATATTATGTTTACAAACAGTTTAATATATTTTTTTATATTGTAATTAAGCTTTTGCCTGCTTCAATAAGGCAGAATGATTATAGGTATTTAATTTCATAATGATTTAAGGCAGAATAGATCTTAAAATTATATAAAATATGGCATTGTATGCCATATTTTATATAATTTTAAGATCTTATGTTACCAAAACTGGTAACAAACAAATGATTGATTGTATCTGAAAATGTAATTTCCAAAAAAATTAGTTTCTCGGTGTGGGAGACAGAGATAGATATATTTTATTTTTGAAACACCGTGTACTGTAATAGTTCAACTCAGATAAACATAGAATTTTACTAAATCAAATATCAAGAAAAGTTGATACTGCAGTCCTTGAAAATATACTAATTGCACGAGTTTTGTTTGATTTTAAAATAATTTTATTCACTCAAACTGGGACTCCGCATCTACTTTAAAAACATAAAAAGTATTTTAGTACTCTCTGTTTTTGATACTCTATGTTTCTATCTACTCTATGTCGTTTCGAAAATGTCGTGTTCTTTGATAATAATGCTTAAAAAATAGATCTGCACCTTATTCCCAATAACTATTAGACTTGACAGTTTTTTTCAAACCCTCACTTCACTATTGAGATAAGGTACAGGTTGGATGACCCGATAACCTAGTTTGTAGTGGTCCTGCATTCGAATGTAAAGTTTGCGGGTTCGAGTCCCGCTAGAGGTCCATCGATCTGAGTTCGATCCTCAGGTAGCAGACTCGTACTAATGGGTTCCAACTCGGGTCTCTTGAATCGATTTCCGTTCACAGAATCACTCCGCTATTGTTACATAAATATAACATATAAATACGGAATTAAATAATAACTTCTTCTGATATTAAAAATATTTGTAATGTGCAAATAAAGATCTGCCGTGAATTTTATATGAAATATAATTACAAAAGACAATAAATTCGAACATAAATTTTAACTCATGAATTCACGTGAACCTGATTTATTCAGATTTCGTGTACGTGCGATGAAATGTGCAACGATTTTTACAATATTTTATGATAAAATAATTTTATTACTTCACGCTCTTTTACAGAGGAAACAATGTCAGCTTTGTTTTATGCTGTACTTTATTAAAACAAATCGATTCTTGCATTTGTATTTAGTTTTCGCCTTCTGGTATCGGAGTAGGTATACACCACCCCCCATTCAGTGTCCGTGGTGGTACCCCTTCCTCCCGTGATCGACGTACGTAAGTGGCGACTCATGACGAAGCGAGATAGCCGTCTCGAAGTATACCAGACAAAATTTAGCAGAACAGTGACGTCCTGCAGCTTCCAAAGTGCGAGGTGTCTGGTACTGGGACCCCTGACCCTCTTGTCGTGCCACCTTACAAATCCTCCACACAGTAGGTCTACGTCATCTAAAACCATTTACAATCCGTTTACTTTATAGTTTAGCTCAAGCATATCAGCTATATTCGAACTGCCCTTATCGTCGTGACGTTTATCGTCGTATGTAATAAATACACGATTGATAAAAGAATTTCGTATTTTCTCGGGTCTGGGTGTTTGTGGTGTCACCGTTGGTTCCGATTCCCATACCACAAGTGCTTAGGCACATTATACGGATCAGAGCAATGAATATGATGTTATTTCTATCTGTATATGTATCTATTTATTAAAAAAAATAATTAGAATTAGTAATTAGAAAAAATAGAATTTTCGACATAGTACATTAGTTTTTTTTTTTATAGAAGAGGGAGGCAAACGAGCAGGTGGCTCATGTGATGGTAAGTGATTACCGCTGCCCGCGAACACCCGCAATACCAGAGGCATAGCAGATGCGTTGCCTCCCTTAGGAGTGCCCCCCCCCCAAATTAGGGGAGGGGGGTGTGTGGGCCTCCGGTTACCTGCACTCACCAGACGAAACGCAGAAGTTTGTTAGACCTTTACTTCACGTCGGTATTCTGTGAGGTCGTGGTACTTCCCGGGTCGAGCCGGCCCATTCATGCAACAACAAAAGCTGATGCGTGGCTCTATCACTGTAAAAAAGTGTAGTGACATGGGTTCGTTCTGAGGTCTTGAGATTGAAATTGTTGAAAGGCAAACGTCGCTATTCGACGTTTGCCGAATGATATGTAAGTTTCTAATATCTTCATATTAGAAACTTACATTTTCTATACACATCATTGGAAGTTACGATAGCCGAGTGGATCGGAATTCTACTCAAGTGACTCAAGTTCGATCCCCAAGGCCAAAGGGATTTTTAAATAAATTTACGTACGATTTCATTACGTGATCGTTGGCTTGGACATTAATACGGCAACGGGCTCACCACCTGTCACCTTGTCGCAAAAAATGCTTCGGTGGAGGGAGAGTCGAAAGGACTTGATTGTCTAGACCTCTGTCTACTCCTGTATTGAGAAAAGCGTAAACATATTTTTTTTTACTTAAAAATATGTCTTTCCCTTAAATGTTTAAGAGTGAGGATTTTTATAGCCGAGAGTTTGGGTGATCAGAATTACAATCAGGGGAACCAAGTTCAACCCCATGGGAGGAAGATTCTACAATTACTATGTATAATTTGATTATTTTTTATAGAAAAGGAGGCAAACGAGCTGGTGGCTCATGTGATGGTAAGTGATTACCGCTGCCCGCGAACACCCGCAATACCAGAGGCATAGCAGATGCGTTGCCGGCCTTAGAGTGCCCCAAATTAGGGAGGGGGTGTGGCCTCCGGTTACCTGCACTCACCAGACGAAACGCAGAAGTTTGTTAGACCTTTACTTCACGTCGGTATTCTGTGAGGTCGTGGTACTTCCCGGGTCGAGCCGGCCCATTCATGCAACAACAAAAGCTGATGCGTGGCTCTATCACTGTAAAAAGTGTAGTGACATGGGTTCGTTCTGAGGTCTTGAGATTGAAATTGTTGAAAGGCAAACGTCGGTATTCGACGTTTGCCGAATATAAGTTTCTAATATCTTCATATTAGAAACTTACATTTTCTATACACATCATTGGAAGTTACGATAGCCGAGTGGATCGGAATTCTACTCAAGTGACTCGAGTTCGATCCCCAAGGCCAAAGGGATTTTAAATAAATTTACGTACGATTTCATTACGTGATCGTTGGCTTGGACATTAATACGGCAACAGGCTCACCACCTGTCACCTTGTCGCAAAAAATGCTTCGGTGGAGGGAGAGTCGAAAGGACTTGATTGTCTAGACCTCTGTCTACTCCTGTATTGAGAAAAGCGTAAACATATTTTTTTTTACTTAAAAATATGTCTTTCCCTTAAATGTTTAAGAGTGAGGATTTTTATAGCCGAGAGTTTGGGTGATCAGAATTACAATCAGGGGAACCAAGTTCAACCCCATGGGAGGAAGATTCTACAATTACTATGTATAATTTGATTATTTTTTATAGAAAAGGGAGGCAAACGAGCTGGTGGCTCACGTGATGGTAAGTGATTACCGCCGCCCATGAACACCCGCAATACCGGAGGCATAGCAGATGCGTTGCCGGCCTTAGAGTGCCCCGTGTACCGTTGTACCGTTGGTTTTGACACTATGACGGCGATGGGCTCTTGTCATGTTGTCCCTAACAATCTCCGATTAAATGTCAATAAAGCATTAAAATTAAAAAAAGAAAGCATTAAATTATGTTAACCTCTGACCGTAATACGAAATATGAAGAAAGGACTTAATTTCCTAGACTATTGTCTACCCCTGTGTAGGGAATGGTGTGAATATTTTATTTAAAGTAAGTTGGTTTCAATAAATAAATAAATTACTTGTATTAAATTTTATACTAGAGGCAAAGTATTTGTTGCGTGACGAGTTTTTAGAAAATACTAATCAAATGAAATATTAATCTTTATTTTTCGACATAGAAGCTCTAGTAAAAGTATTCCTTTTTTAAATCTGCCACCGTTTTTAATGATATTCCTCTGAAGAAAAAGAAATTGGCGTAAAAAGCTCCCTAGGTAAGCTCTTTTTTTATTATGTTAGACAAATACAAGCCTTTCTTAAGGTAGCAAATATCCAGTCCCTGTTAAAAATCGGTGAATTGAGAGTAACGTGTAAAAAATAAGCGAAATGGTTACTGTTACGTATTTTTGCCTAAAATATCGATATCTACTATTTTTGTCCGATCTATTTGTTGGAGTGATACAATAAACCACTTGAATGAAATTCAAGATACTAATACAACGAAAATGTCTAGACATAAAATTCTTGCGTTAAAAATAACATGACCCTTGCTTAACAAATGCATGGTTATAAAAAAAGTAAATGTTTCATGAAATTAATAAAAAAAAACATAAAATTATGGGTTAGGGGCAAGAAGAAAAAGAAGAAGATGAATACTGGTGAAAATGGGTTTTTATTTTCAAAGAAGTTTCATCATCATCATGTAACTAATATTTTTTATTTGAATTAATATTATAGAATGTTATAACCCATTATACATACATATTGATAAACATTTGGGGTTTTTACAGCACTGCATACTGGTTGTGCACACAATAAGGATTGAAAAATAAAACCACAACTGTGTATTGTTGTTATTAAATTAAATTCAGCATATGCGTATATACTCAAAATACTCAAAAAATAAAAAATGCACCATAAATGTATAGTATATTAATCTACATTGGTATGTGAATGTACCTTATTACTGGTAAATGAGTTGTTTTGTATTAGTTCCACACTGGTTCTTAAGTCAGTTATATGATTAAAAAATAAAATGATATAATGTGTTTAAATATCTTCACGCCTTTCCCAAGACAGGCGTAGACTGAGATCCAGGTAATTAAGTCGCTTCGACACACCTTTCACCGAAGATATTCTTAGATGGCCTTCGCCGTCTTAATACTACAATGACCATGGGGTCATTGTAGAAGTACAGTTATAGGATATTTTGACAAATTAAATTAACAACATAAGTATTTAGTGGACTTGCGCAAAAGAAACATAAATATAGAGTCATCTCCTGTTAGTCACGTTGTCCAAAATAAGCTACAACGAAGAATGGGTGAAAAGGAGTAAATTATTTGGACCTAGTTTTCCCAGTATAGGGAAAAGTGTGAAGATAAAACAACAACAATATGTGATCTAAATTATTGAATCTGATCTAAAATTTTTGTTACGCTTTCAAGGAACGATTTGCATCAAGATAAAACGGAATTTATTCGTAGATATTGAATAATAAAATAAAGAGAGAAAAGTAAGTCTCCTTTATTTTATTATTCAATGATAAATATATTTAATTCTTATGAGAAGTAAGAAAAAGTATGTTACCTACGATACTTATGAAAAGTGCCGGAGGAGGTGACCTTAGTATAGATTCTTTTATTGCCATGAGCTACCTACCACTTACGCTACTAGTATATTAATTATTTCACATTTAATGAAGGTGAGATGATAGCTGAAGAAAATTTTATCTTTTTTATGGTACGTTTGTAAAACAAGCTAGCACAAGCTACACTTAAGGGCCTGTTATAGTCCACTGCAGGATTCAGTCCTCTTCCTTAATTGCCACGCTTGGCAAGCGGATTGACGATCGCAGTACCAGACACGTCGCACCATAGACGCTGCTGCCTGTCACTGGTCTTGGATGACTGTTGTTCTTGTATTTCGAGATGGTGGACTTTTAAAGACTATGATAAAAATAATTTTAAATTTTAAAAATATGACTTTTTTCTAATATTATTAGGTACTTATTTCATTCTTTTGTGTGTATCTAAGCCAATTGTATAATGAACCTATATTGGTATATATTTAGCTAAATAAATATGCATATGACCATAATATTTAAAAATATATGACATGAGAATAAACATTCACATTCATCACACATATGTTTGCTGTTAGCGGGATTCAAATCCCAAACCATTAGCTTCGCAAAAAGGCTCAATTCAAAGGCAAAGGTAACAAGAGAGTGAAATTTTCTTTAAGGAAACACCGTTTATATGCAGTTTAGAAAATGTGAAAATTTGAAAGTGCAGTTAGAAAATTAATATACCCTTGAAAAGATAGTATTTTTGAAATAGGAGAAATACTTGGAAAACTTTCAGCTTTAGCAAAGTTAAATCATTAAGTTATTTCTTATTTCTTTTAAAAGCGAAATTCTTGAAGTTTTAAAAACAAATGCTAATTGATACTTGAGATACTTGAGTAAAAAATTAAAAAGGATTTCTTAAGACAATCTTTTAAAGACAATAAAATTAATTGCATCTAACATTTCAAACGTTATTTAAAACGTCATTTAAATATAATAAGTAACCACTTGATGAACAAAAAAAATGTAAAGGTTCTTTAGAAGACACAATTTAGACATTCAGGTGTAAAACAAAAGTTTATCTTCTTGTGTATTTAACGCATTCATGATTTTAATTTTAACAATTTTTATTGAGAAAGAAAGGAACTATGTTTATTGGTACCGGTAAAAATTAAATATAAATGAAAAAAAAAACCTACTTAAAACTATTACTACGGCGATAGGCTCACCTCCTGACAGGTGTCCAAAATAAGCTACGGTGGATAGTGGGTCGAAAGGACTTCATTGTCTAGAACTTTGCCTTCCCCACTATACGAAAAGATAATAACCAACAAAAGACTCACTAATGCCTAAAATAAAACTACAGTAAAAGGTACCAATAGTTCTCCATTCAGCTTAATGTATACATAGTCGTACATAGTCCACTACAGGACTCGAATGCAATATCTGTTCAATAATAGAGAAGGATTGCGGCTCTGACTGTGCACGTATTGACTCAACTCAAATCGACTGTTGGACATGCGGAGACAGGTGAATTGGGTTTCAATTTATCGCTGCTCAGGCTATTGCATATTTTTTACTTTCACATTTCCCATTCTGGTGAAAGCAGAGCTCCAGTAAACGAAGTCTTTTCGACACAATATTCACTGGACCTTATTTGGTGACAACCTGGTGAGTCTATCATCTTCGTAAGATCTCAGTGCTATGCGTCCACTCTGAGGCCCCGGGTTTGATTCCCGGTCGAATCAACGTAGAAAACTTTCTCTAATTTTTTTCGTGTGTGGATGTTTGTGGTAACTTCGTTGTGTCTGATTCTATGACACGAGTGCTACAGCTTTTATTACATAACACACGTTCTTTGCTACTTACTTTGGATCAGAGATTACTTTGGGATTTTTTGATGATGTATCAACATATGTACGTATGTATTTATTATTATTATATTATAGTGTCCATTAAACATTACATTACATATCGGCCTGTTTGAGGATTGGCGATCGCAGTACCAGACCACTCGCACCTTAGACACTGCTGCTCATCTTCGATCTGATTATTTAGGTCTGATATTTTTTTAGAATCGAAGAATGTGAAATTAAAGGTCTCCGTTTGAATGCTAATAAAACTAAAGTTCTGGTATTTGAAAGGAACAAAGAAAGAACGAAGTTTGAAATATGGGTAAATCAGGAATGTCTAACACAGGTGATGTGATAACAATTCGGTTGATGAACTTTTTGTTCAGTTTGTCAGTAATTTTTTAAGACCTTAATAAATATGTCAGCACTGAATCAGTGATCTCAGTAGAATTCCTAACAGGAGACCAGAATTCGATCCATTTTCTTTGGAGAAACTGCACGCGCCTTACTATTGCGTACTGTTTTTACGTATTGCCTTGACAAGAAGATGGCGACAGGCGCATCACTTGTCACTTTTTCTCAAATAAGAATATAATAAATAAATATCTTCACGCAATTCCCAATACAGGGGTAGACAGAGGTCAAGTCTAGACAATTAAGTCCCTTTGACCCACCTTCCACCGAAGATATTTTCGGGACAACGTGACAGGTGGTGAGCCCGTCGCCGCCTTTTATGTCCAAGCCAACGATGAGTTTTTGAAAAACTCATTGGTACTGCCACCTGGGGATCGAACTCGGGTCTCTCGACTCGAAATTCCGACCACCCAACAACTCGGCTATCGTGACTTTGTCTCAAATAAGCTCCGATGAAATGTATTTTGAATGGACTAAATTTTCTTGAAATATATGTACCCTAGTATTAAATTAAACTGAAATTAAGAATAACGATTAATTTATAGTGAAATAAATGCAAGATTAAATGTTGATTAATCTAAGCTCCAACTGTTACTAAGTACTGTACCGCCGAACTAGTAACTACCTACCGAATACTTGGCTCCCTATAACAGTTATGAAGGTCTGGATTTTATAACTCTAGGACTACACGCGTATTTTGCCTGTAGCGTGAGTCATATAACAACGTGACATAAAGCCTGGAACTGCAAAACTTCCATTGGTTTATTAAAAAGCAATGACATTCTTCCATCAACATGCGAGCTAGGTAATACTTAATATTACCTTGACCTGAATAACACTTTAGAGTGCTGGGGCGCCATCGCATCTAAGTTATATTATGCTTCAATTACTTTTAGTGAATGATCTTGTACCTTTAACTATATTTCTATTGGCTATGTGGTATCGACGTGAGAATTTATTCCCCCTTTCTTCCCGAGAATCTCATCTGAGTCGACTAAAAGAAAAGCCTTGAAAATTGCAATGGCTGCCGTCAGATGGCGGGATAGCCGTTTCGAAAAATATTATAACGAAATTCAGTAGATAGGCGAAAGGTAACGTTTAAAGTGCGGATGTTTGGCACCACAATCGCCAATCCAATTGCTAAGCGTGACTTGCCAGTCGTTATGGAAAATCCTTTACGAGAGACGCTTATATCCTACACAGAACTTTTATAGACCATTATATATGTTTATGAAACCAACGGGAACAAAGGCGTATCACACTCTTACGCCAACACCACATGCACATCATCTATCATCTTGATAAAAAAATTTCCTTGCAGTTCTCTTGCTGAACAGATTTGAAGGGTCACTCACTGATAGGTAAGTAATTTTAGAAGTAGAATCTTAGTCTTATCGCGAAACTTTATTTTAGAAAAGAGATTCGCGATAATCATCAAAAAGTTACTGTTTAGTTAAAAATATATTGAATATATATATATATATATATATATATATATATATATATATATATATATATATATATATATATATATATATATATATATATATATATATATATATATATATATATATATATATATATATATATATATATATATATATATATATATATATATATATATATATATATATATATATATATATATATATATATATATATATATAATGGAAATGCTTTATTGCAGTTATAAAAATGTAAACTTGAAAAGAAAATTAAATAAAGGCGCCTTCATTTTATTTTAAAAAGCTCTAATTAAATAAAACACTACATTAAATATTAAAAATTACTAATCTTGAATATAAAAATTGTTAAATGAAAAATTAAAATATTAATAAAGTAAAAATAATACTCGTAACATCATCGTAGAGAATTTTTATGATCATCAAAAAATAATCAATTACTTTTCGACAAACAAATAGTGTTATGAACTTTAAATTATTACGTAAAAAAGCTAAGTTCTAAGTAAATAACAAGGATGCGTAACAGTACAATATATTGTGGCACCGACGCTGGACACGAAGAGCCGCTCGGCAATTGTTTGGAGAAGGCGAGCTCCAACAGAACCGGCGCGGAGTTGCTGTCGCGCGACCAGCACTCGGTGATCGTGACGTACTGGGTGCTGATGGGGCACGAGGCTCTCGGCAACCTGGCCGTGCTGGCCAGCCTGGCGAGGACGCGCCACAGGAAGTCTCGAGTGGACTTGCTGATGACTCATCTGGCGATCGCTGATGTTTCGGTCACTTGCGGTTTAATCCCACTCGAGGTGAGCTTTAAATAAAAAAAAAAAAACTATTGTCTTCGGTGTAGGTATTTAATATTGATATAATACAATATAATAACAATGCAATACAATCGACATGATTGATATAATGGCCTGTTGTAAAAACTATAATGATTGTAGAATTTGTATTACCTTTCCCCCCGTGTCTACTACAATGGTAGAGTTGTGGTTGACCTAGTAACATCATGAAAAAGGGTTTAAATTTATTAAGATGTATTTCGTTGTTTTTAAAGTATGCAAGTTATGCTGGAGTTTTTGTAAAAAAAAATATTAAAAAAAAATATATAATCAACACTACTAAAATCGTAGAAAACTTTTTTAAGCGCTGAATTTTTCTCGAGCTGTGCTTCTTTGCAAAGCAGTAATTTAAAGTGTTATAGACGGCGCAATTTATTAAGAAGGCTTTGTTATGTTAAAACCCGAGCAGATGCCGTGGTATTTGGTGACTCTGGCCAGTCTGTGTCAAATTTTTGGTACGAGTGTAACAACGCCCCTGATTCTAATTCCGACGTACCAACCACTGCACCAGCGCGGCTTTACTTGTAAAATATTTTTTTAATTCACGAATTTTCCTAAAACTGGGGTAAACAGTGCTCTAGACAATTAAGTACTTTCAACAATCCCACATCGAAACCTATTTTGGACATATTTAAAATATCATGTTAATTTGCAAAATATTTAATTTAGTTCCAATTGTTAGCGCTGTTCCTGAAAACAAGTTTCAAAGTATTATTATAAATTCCTCGACATACAAGAATAGCTTGCTTTAATATTGAGATGGTTCAAAATATTATATCTATTTACAATGAAATTGTTTCTCCTTTACATTAACACAAAAACTTTACAGGATTTATTCTATTGTATAAGGAGGAGTTGTTCTATTGTATAAGGTTTGCTTGATTTTCAATAATTAACATTTTAATGGATAATTAATACAATTTATTTAAAAAATATCATCAATATATCACATTTAGTGATATTTATTTTAAGAAACTTGAAGATTGACTTCATTTTTAGTTTTTGTTTTGCGTGGATTGTAACGACAGAAATTTATACATCCTTATATTGTTTTTGTTTTTGAAAATTACACAAAGAAAAAAGTCGCATTAACCGGCTGGGTATTCGGGATTGGAATCAGAAGATTCTCGAGTTCGACCCGTAAGGGGAAGGCCTGTACCAGTGATTTTTTTTCTAAAGTAATGAACGTTTTGAACAAAGAAATTTCCCCGTCAATGTGACGGGGAAATTTCCGTTTCCAAAGCTTCACTGAAATGTGGCTCGAAAAATCTAAATTGTCTAGACTCGTGACTGTACCAATATTGAGAATTCATGCTCATAAAAACTATCTCCAAGCTATTCTCAATGCTAGACAAAGGTCCAGACAGTAAAGTACTTTCAATGCAGCTTTCACATTTTTGGGTCAACGTTACAAAACGCCTACGAAGTGACAATATACTGCAAGGAAATATTAAACATACGTACATACATATATGTGCATATTTCTTATGTACATATAAACATCCAAGACTCGGGTACAAAAATTCATACTTATGACACAAATGTGTGCCCCTTACGGAATTCGAATCCAATTAATCTTTAGCTTCGGAGTTAAAATAAATAAAATATCCAGTTCTAAAGTAGTATTTTTATGTCTTGGTAACTGGACGGTTGATTGATGAACAAGATATGTACAAAAACATAAACCAACAAAAGTCCATAACTCCAGTCAAAAGATTCGTATTCATCACACTTATGTTCGCCTCTAGGGGAAATCGTTAAAACCTTGAAAGGTAGGGTCACTTTCAACAAGGCAATTGGATCGTCTGGAATATTTAATTATCTAATAGTCTTATTTAAACTAAGCCACAGAGATGCGTGGCCCGGATTAATCAGTTTCATTTATAAATGTCGGCCAGTTTCATGTGTTTCTAAATTAATTTGATTATCTTGAAAATAATTTAGTTTTGGTAAAATATTATTACGTTGGCTATTTTTATTACATTGGCTGACCGGAAACAAAACGAAGAGTTTTTTCTATTTATTGGGAACAACAAACAATTAGACTACATTATTATATACAAAATATAAGATTAAAGCATAGTTTTAGTTAGTGTAGCTAGCCTCTTTGTCCACAAATATTTAAACACAAAAGTTAGCTACAAATAGTTAAACACATGGAGCTAAAGCGATGTGTAGAGTTGTACGATTCGCAGTATAGAAGGTGTAAAATATAATCTTATTACTGAAATAAATAAGGGCGGGCTTCGATGGTTTCGGCACGTTGAGCGAATGAGTGAAGACAGAATTCTGTAAAAAGTCCCCGTCGGCGTCTTTGCGCGGAGACATTTATTAATTTATTTTTGTTTTCAATACTTCATGAAATAATAGCAACATACTGTGTCTAAGTTTTATAATCTATAGATTTTAACATTCATTTTTACCTACCAGCTTTATTAGTACAACTTTATTATTATTTTGTTTTTTTGGCTTAACTTTGCTTACCAAATAGGTTATTAGACAGTCACGTAAAATAGTGTATACCATTTTCTTGACTCTGGAAGTACACGAACGAGTGGCTGGCGGGCAACGCGCTCTGTAAACTGCTGCTCGTGCTGCGCGCGTTCGGACTCTATCTGTCCTCCAACGTGTTCGTCTGCATTTCACTCGACAGTTGATTATTTTAACACTTTGCGTACAGTGTCCACGGTGCGAGGTGTATGATACTGCGATCACCAATTCGATTGCCAAGCGAGGTATGATTATATGATTATATGATTACTTATCATAACATTGATTTGAAAAACTAAATCATATAAATTGACTGTCTAATTTTCGTACGGTTAACAACGTGTTTGTTAGAGTTATTTTGGAGCAAATCTCAAGGTATAGATGTCGGGCTTTACTGGGGATTATCGTCAGAAGACTTTGTTCTACAGTGTACTAAAACTGTCTGGTAATTTATACAAATGGAAGTATATTTGAAGAGTATGTAAAGTATTTTGTTGCAGGTTTTTGCAGTTCTGTATCCGTTGAAGCTCCATGCAGCGCGCAAGCGGAGACAGCACATGTTGTACTGCGCGTGGGCGATGGCACTGGCCTGCAGTCCGCCGCAGGTATGAACTACACTATAAGATAGTTAACTATGCATAAATATTAAACAAGTATTTATGTTCTACTCTTTTTCATATTGGATCAGTTGAAGATCTAGAAAGTTTAATTTAGACCTCGTCTAGTTAGGGGGAGCTTATATAAACATATCGGTCTTTACGTCCAATGCAATTGACAACAAGCATTGTGCACCAGTATGCCATAACTATAAGGCTTTTTTTTTGATATTTTGGTTCAAAAATTATTTTTACAAAAAATAATCGCGCATAACTTTCTAAAAAACTTTTCCGTTAAAACTCGAGTGTCCAGAATCAAATTCCAATTACTAAGCTTCATGGACCCGTCCGGGAATCAAAGCTGGAGATACTTTAAAAATCAATGTGTAGCACTCGTCCACAGAGCTCGTCTAATAAAAGATATGATATGCTTGTGTGTGGCAGAGCGTGGTGTTCCGAGTGATGCAGCACCCGCATGTGGCGGGCTTCGAGCGGTGCGTGTCGTTCGGCGCGTTCGCGAGCGCGGGCCTGGAGGTCGCCTACAACGTGGCCTGCCTGTGCGCGATGTACTTCGTGCCGCTGCTCGTCATCTCCGTCTGCTACGTCTGCATCTTCTGGAAGATACGCCGCTGCAGTAACGAGCTTGACGGTAAACCAATTTTAGGGACTGCAGTGTCTTAATTTTTAGGAAATTGTTCCGTTTTCCGAATATAATAATCGGAACTGTGGTAGAATAATAAATATCAGGATATCGATTGACATAGCTAATGAAAGATTTTGTTCTGAGGATCTCTAATACATATTTACTTTAAAATTAATGATTTAAAAGAATAAATAACCATCTCCTCTCCTCCCATCTTATCTTCTTAACTAATTAAATTATTATTAGTATTCTACTTATAGATTAATGGAAAACTAATACGAAGTCTGTGATTATAAAATAATATCAATATTGTGATAGCATTGTCCGTCCTAGTTCCGTTTTTTTCTCTTCATCATTTGTGAAAACTGCGCGTTCTCTCTTTAAGAGGTTGGTTACAGATCACCGCGGATCGTGCCACCTTCGAGCCATTTCTCAAGAAGGCTATGGATGCGCTTTCACCTCCTTCCCACAAGACTGAGATCAAATGCCTAGCCCATGATTATATTGATTTTGTTTATCCTTAATACCGTAAAGCGCTAGTTGTGACACTGCTACACCTTCCTGGAATTTAAAGGACGAACGTGTCTGTACCAGAACTATTGGTTATTGCCGAGAACTAGTTAATATTTTACTCCTAATAGCCGTGTGGAAACTATGTGAGAATCTACCACCCGTTTTTTTCCGTGGGTATGGTAAGAAGCAACTAAGGGAAAAGTTTTTAGAATTTTAATAAATATCGACACGTGGCGGTATAACCATTTTCAGAAACTAGATTTAAATTGAGCATGTCCCGAAAATATCTTCGGTGGAAAGGTGGGTCGAAGAGACTTAATTGTATAAACTAGACCTCTGTCTACCCCTGTATTGGGAATTGCGTGAAGATATTTATTTATTATTAATTTTTTACAAAATTTAGCAGACCAATGACGAACAGCGTCTTAGGTGCACAGTGTGTAAGACGTGCAGTACTTCGATCTCCCTTAAGAAAATGTAACACAAGTCGTTATGTAAGTGATTTTCCATTTTCCATAGGACCAACTTGTTTGGAACTTTTATATTAACTGGTATAAATACAGACATGGACAGGGACAACATCACATATATTGGTATGAACCTAAAGTAAGTGGCTAAAGGCACTTGTGTTGTGGAATCTAAAACAATGAAGATACCATAAACACCCAGACCCGAGGTAATGCAAAAAAAATGTGGTCAATATTAACCGATCCAAGGTACCAGCCCCGGGACCTCGGAACATACGTCACTCGTCCACTGCACCATTGAGGTGGTATAATGATGAAATGTGTTGTTGTGAAATATGTACACTTGTACTGATCTGGTCAGTAAGCTCTCCGAGCACCGGCTGCTGCAGCGCGCGGCGCCGCACGCTGCACATGACCATCGTCATCGTCACCGTGTTCGCGCTCTGCTGGCTTCCCTACGCCGTCATGGCCATGTGGTAAAGCTGCTTAACCAGCATTACTTAATCAGAATACGTCAATCCGACCACTAAAAACGATACCTACCTCGGTTACTTCAGTGATGCGGTAATCTGAATTCCATACTAACTATTTTTTTGCGACTATTATTACTTCACGTCACCTGTATGTTATAGACATCAGAATAATACCACCCCTTCTCTACCCTTGGTTGTCGTATATGTTGCTACTGATGTCCATAACATCTTATTGTGGCACATGGTTACTCTGACTCTGCGTTAAAATTACCTAATAATGCCGCTCGAAACCCGTAAAAACAACTTTAGCGGATTATGAGCTGCTGGAAATGGCCTGAAAAAGTTACAATAAAGCAAATATTGAAACAAAGTAGTTTATAATTTTTTACCCTTCCCTGTAATTTGATTAGCTACTTTAAGCAATGTAACACCGGTACTATAGTCGGTGCGATTTCATAATATGATATCTTTGTACTAAATTTCATCCAAATCCGTTCAGCATCATAGGTTTTATTGAGTAACAAACAAACATCCAACCACCCAGAGTTTCGCTTTTATGATAATTTTGGAATATATGGCTTATTGGATTATATTACATGGATTATAGACAAATATTTTTAAGAAGACAAATTTTACACAATAGCTTCTAGCAGGGCACAGGCTTATTGTTTAAAGAGGATTTTCGCCACACTCGCCATGCTGCTTGGCGAATCCCAGTACCAGATACGCCATGAAGATGCTAATTCCGCCTTCTTTTGCAACGATATGGCTTTGCGAATGTCTTCATTGCAGATTCTATTACGCAGAGAAATACCGATCATTGCTTTTTCCATAGCATGCTCAGCATCTGAGCGGAATAAAATACTATAATTATAATACATTTATTTTATTTTATTTATTTATTTAATATTTTATGTACACAGAAGACACAAAAAAGTGGATATATAATTATGAGGAGAATTTGTACAAAGGACCTGCTTATTTCTATAGAAATTTGTTCCAGCAGACCTGTGACTGGAAATTGGTTACAAAATGGTAGACAATGGTGTACAAAAAAATGTATATTCAATAATCAAAATACAATATACATATATATATATATATATATATATATATATATATATATATATATATATATATATATATATATATATATATATATATCTTAATGTATTTAAGTTTGTAATATATATATATATACATATATATATATATATATATATATATATATATATATATATATATATATCTTAATGTATTTAAGTTTGTAATATATATATATATATATATATGTATATATATATATATATGTATATATATATATCTTAATGTATTTAAGTTTGTAATATATATATATATCTTAATGTATTTAAGTTTGTAATATATATATATATATATATATATCTTAATGTATTTAAGTTTGTAATATATATATATATCTTAATGTATTTAAGTTTGTAATATATATATATATATCTTAATGTATTTAAGTTTGTAATATGTATACATATGTGTGTATATCTGTGTATATATGTATATATATATATATATATATATATATATATATATATATATATGTATATATATATATGTATATATATATATGTATATATATATATATATATATATATGTATATATATATATGTATATATATATATATCTTAATGTATTTAAGTTTGTAATATATATATATATGTATATATATATATATATATATATATATATATATATATATATATATGTATATATATATATATATATATATGTATATATATATATATATATATATATATATATATATATATATATATCACTTTATTATGAACCGACTTTAAATAGTAGCAACTTTTAAGATGAATGAAAATACTTCCAAAACCATAACCAAATCTGTTCAAAAGATTTCGCGTTATGTACGAATAAATATATAAAAGCATACAACCTCAATTTTGACGTTACATTCTAATGGAAATTTATGTGGTCTGGTGAGCATTTAATGGCTATTTGTCAGTCATTGTTTTCTTCTATATACTTCGAATATAAATCGTTCTAATGGCAGGTTTGATAGGTGCTCTTATCACTTAAATGAACAAGGGCGTGCTTCGATAGATTGGGAATGTTCTAAGAATGAGTAAAGTCCGAATGAACGAGTGCATAGCGCGTAGGTTACCAAGAAAATGTTCTAGATAGGCTCTCATCTTAGAATACATTTAGCAGCCTAGTTTGTTAGCACTTTCATTTCCTTACTGTATTAGGATGTAGCTAATTACGTAATATTAGAATTGTTAATAAATTTTACAATATGTACCATTGTTTATGTTTTGTTTGTTATCTCGTTAAAGTGCTTCTTTTTATTTACCACTGACATTGACAATTAAGAGCTGTTACTTCATTTCTAAACAGATATCTTGTCAATATGCCATAGATAATAGGAAGTCTATAAGTAATGTCTATGGATATACTGATGGTCTATGGTATTTTCTCTTGTAGTTAGCAGTGTATTAATTGACATTATTTTTTTTTGCTCGTAGTTTTGTTGTATTATTATTTAGTATAGTATTTTTTTTACTGTATTTGCATATTTATAACCCCTTTCCTTTGTACTTGTAGTCTTGTTTGATCTAATTTTTTTTTCATTTAATAGTTTACTTACAAAATCTTCACATTTCTTCCACTGCACCAGTGAGTGTTGGGTTTAGCTGATACAAGCCGTTTTATTATTTTCATTATTTTATGTTTGTGTATTTATATATACATATTTTTAATATTTTAGTCATAATTTTATATTTATTATCAATTAGTACATACATCGCAAAAATATGAATGATTTAGCAAATTTTAATGAAAGTTTTTTTTCCTGCTCGTCTTCAGACAGTTTTATGAGCGTGGATAGTGAATCCTCTGAAACATTGAATCTGCATAATCAATTATGCTCTCTCTTCACCCCTCACTCTGATAATCTTAAAATAGAGCACATAAATGTACAAAGTGTTCCTAGTCACTACTCTGATCTTCTAGCACCCATTAATAGTAAGTACCTTGATGCACTCCTCATCTCTGAGACTTTTCTTAAACCTTCTCTTCCGTCTACCCAGTTCGCCTTGCCTGGCTTTATTCTTATCCGAAATGATCGAATCGGTAAAGGTTGTGGTGGTGTTGCGACCTACCTTCGCACCGATATTCGGTACAAAATCGTCAGCGCGTCCCCGTCTGCGTATTCTGGTTCTGCCGAATACTTATTCCTTGAAATATCTTTAAATAATTCAAAAATTCTGCTTTCTGTATTTTACAGCCCCAATTTATCCATTGACTACTTTGACGATCTAGATAAAGTTTTTGCTGATCTCTGGCCTATATATGACCATGTAATATTAATGGGCGATTTTAATACTTGTCTGTTAAAAAATTATTCCCGTACTTCTCGATTAACAACTCTCTTAAATTCTTTCAGCCTACAGCTCTTACCCCTTTCTGCCACCTATCATTTTCCTAATTGCATTCCCTCTCTTCTTGATCTGATGATCGTTTCATCGCCCAGTAATGTAATCTCTCATGGCCAAATAACTACTTCTTTTTCTTACCATGATCTGGTTTATCTTTCTTACCGCATTCGAACACTAAAACTAAAACCGAAATATCTTTTTCTACGTAGTTATAAGGGCATAGACTTGGAGGCATTGCAGTGTGATGCTGTCGCCATAGACTGGACTTCAATAGTAAATAGTAATAATGTTGATGAAAAGGTTAGTGGTTTCACAAAGATTGTATTAACTTTGTTTAACAAGCATGCACCGATCCGAAGTGTTAGAGTTAAGTGAAATCCTGCGCCGTGGCTCACTAGTGATATAAAGGAGTGTATGGCTCTTCGTGATAAAGCTAAATGAAAGTATAAACGTTTTCCTTCTGAAAGAAATTTAAATTATTTTAAAGTATTACAAAATCGCTGCAATCGTATGTGTAGAGATGAAAAGAGACGCTAATTCCATGATTCTCTCATTAATCGAAGCCCATTTAATGTGTGGAGATTTTTAAAGTCTAATGGTATCGGAAGGCCTCCTACAATTATATGTAGGGATATCGACATAAGCGATCTTAACAAGCATTTTTCCCAATCTTCCTCAGTCTTAGATCCTTATGTCAAGTCCTAACATTGCGTGCACTTTCAACCTTCGAAGCCATCTTCCACCTATTTCAATTTCACCTCTGTTTCAGAGGAATGTGTGAAGAAGTCCATTCTGTCGATTTCTTCAACATCAGCTGGCAGCGACAATATGTGCTCTAGAATGATAGTTTTAATTATGTCATCAGTACTTCCTGTTCTTACCCACATATTCAACTACTCTTTATCCACTCCTCATCTCTGAGACTTTTCTTAAGCCTTCTCTTCCGTCTACCCAGTTCGCCTTGCCTGGCTTTATTCTTATCCGAAATGATCGAATCGGTAAAGGTTGTGGTGGTGTTGCGACCTACCTTCGCACCGATATTCGGTACAAAATCGTCAGCGCGTCCCCGTCTGCGTATTCTGGTTCTGCCGAATACTTATTCCTTGAAATATCTTTAAATAATTCAAAAATTCTGCTTTCTGTATTTTACAGCCCCAATTTATCCATTGACTACTTTGACGATCTAGATAAAGTTTTTGCTGATCTCTGGCCTATATATGACCATGTAATATTAATGGGCGATTTTAATACTTGTCTGTTAAAAAATTATTCCCGTACTTCTCGATTAACAACTCTCTTAAATTCTTTCAGCCTACAGCTCTTACCCCTTTCTACCACCTATCATTTTCCTAATTGCATTCCCTCTCTTCTTGATCTGATGATCGTTTCATCGCCCAGTAATGTAATCTCTCATGGCCAAATAACTACTTCTTTTTCTTACCATGATCTGGTTTATCTTTCTTACCGCATTCGAACACTAAAACTAAAACCGAAATATCTTTTTCTACGTAGTTATAAGGGCATAGACTTGGAGGCATTGCAGTGTGATGCTGTCGCCATAGACTGGACTTCAATAGTAAATAGTAATAATGTTGATGAAAAGGTTAGTAGTTTCACAAAGATTGTATTAACTTTGTTTAACAAGCATGCACCGATCCGAAGTGTTAGAGTTAAGTGAAATCCTGCGCCGTGGCTCACTAGTGATATAAAGGAGTGTATGGCTCTTCGTGATAAAGCTAAATGAAAGTATAAACGTTTTCCTTCTGAAAGAAATTTAAATTATTTTAAAGTATTACAAAATCGCTGCAATCGTATGTGTAGAGATGAAAAGAGACGCTAATTCCATGATTCTCTCATTAATCGAAGCCCATTTAATGTGTGGAGATTTTTAAAGTCTAATGGTATCGGAAGGCCTCCTACAATTATATGTAGGGATATCGACATAAGCGATCTTAACAAGCATTTTTCCCAATCTTCCTCAGTCTTAGATCCTTATGTCAAGTCCCTAACATTGCGTGCACTTTCCAACCTTCCGAAGCCATCTTCCACCTATTTCAATTTCACCTCTGTTTCAGAGGAATGTGTGAAGAAGTCCATTCTGTCGATTTCTTCAACATCAGCTGGCAGCGACAATATGTGCTCTAGAATGATAGTTTTAATTATGTCATCAGTACTTCCTGTTCTTACCCACATATTCAACTACTCTTTATCCACTTGTACCTTTACTTTGGACTGGAAACAGGCACTTATCATACCACTTCCTAAAGTTTCCTCTCCAACTGTAATGTCCCATTTTAGGCCGATTTCTATTTTACATTTTCTTTCTAAAGTTCTAGAGCACATTGTTCATACTCAACTATCCACCTTTCTATTTTCTAATCCGGCCCAGCCACAGTACTGTTACTAACCTTCTTAAAGTAACTGATGATATTTGCTGGGCTATGGAAACAAATAAACTAACTATACTAGTGTTGCTAGATTTCAGCAACGCTTTTTATTCTGTCGACTTTGATATCTTACTTGGAATACTTCAAACAATAAATATTTCTTCTACCTCTATAAAATGGTTTGATTCATATCTTCGTGGTCGCTCGCAGTGTGATCACATTGAAAATTCTTTTTCTGACTCTTGCAAACTTAACACCGGCGTGCTTCAGGGTGGCGTTCTCTCTCCATTACTTTTTTCCGTTTTTATTAACTCAATCACTTCAGTTATTACTGCTAATTTACATCTCTATGCAGACGGTTTACAGCTTTATCGCCATTTTTTTCCGGCAGAAGCAGATCTAGCCATTGCTTCTATTAATGAAGATTTAAATCGGATCAATTCCTGGTCCAAATCTTTAGGGCTGAAGCTTAATACTTGTAAATCACAAGCCATAATAATTGGTAGTAGATACGCACGAAATCTCGTAAATTTCTCTACCATACGCTCAGTAAAGTTAGGCGATATGCAAATACCTTATACTGACACTGTAAAGGATCTTGGAATAACAATATCATCTAATTTATCCTGGCGTGCTCATGTTAGTGAAGTCAGTCGTAAGGTTAATTATTCGTTCCATTCTTTAAAATGCCTTCAAGGTATATTGCCCTTAAAAACGTAAATCTCTCTGGCTCAAACGCTCATTCAACCCATCATAGACTAAGCTGGCGCCTGTTACTTGGATGCTACCGAGGAGCTTCTAAATAAGCTTGAGCGCTTGCGTGTATACGTTTTATCTTTGGTTTTCGTAAGTATGTCTCTAAATTTCGCAACGATCTCAAGTGGCTCCCTATACGCTTTCGAAGGAACACTAGGATCACCTACCCACAAAAGTGCCTCCTATTCCGACTCTTTCACTATTCATGCAGTAAAACTATGGAACTCGCTTCCACCGAATATTCGCGATGCCTAAACTATTTCTGCCTTTAAGAAAAGAGTTAAGGATCACTATTCGATCCGTTACTTCTTCTTTACAACCTCGTAAGAGTTCAATGCTGAACAACATTATTAAGAAAATTCTCATATAGTAGTCACGATAGCCGAGTGGATGGGTGGTCGGATTTCGAGTCGGGATACCAATGGGTTTTTTTCAATTCGTTCGACAGCGACGGGCTCACCACCTGTCACGTGGTTCCGAATATATCTTCGGTGGAAGGTGGGTTAAAGGGACTTAATTGTCTAGACTAGACCTCTGTCTACCCCTGTATTGGGAATTTCGTGACGATATTTATTATTTATTTACTCGTATAGGTATAACTAAAACAACTTTAGTTTTACTTAAACCTGAAGAGAAAATAATGGGTTACATAAAACAAAAAATAGCGCAAACTGTTTTTTGCTTTATCCTCAAACGAATTCGGCCGCTCAAGTAGCACGAGTTATATTTGCGATTAAATTGCGAAACGTAGACCGTAAGTCATATAATCCTTCACGGTGCCTGACTCAGCGTTGATTGATGCTGGAGTTTGCGTTCAAAACTGCGTGAAAAAGGGTAAGGTTACGTATGACAAACACTGCCAATTTGTTCACAGCTTTATCTAGTTAATATATATTTAACATTATATGTTATAATGTATATATGTTATAGTATATATATGTTATTGCGTCGAAAGAAAATATGATTGACTGATATAAAACTCTTAATTTAGTCCTTCTAACAAATAAATATTATATAGATAGGGACGACATTACATGCATTGCTCTGATAAAGTAAATAGCACTTGTACAATAAAATCATTATAAAACAAAATGTACCACAAGCACACAGATCTGATAAAATAAAGAAAAAGTTCAACGGATCCGTATCGGATTTGAACCCCGGAATTCATAGCTGGCGACATCCGCTAGTAAACGGTGTGTACGCCTCTCGTCCACAGAGGTGATCAGAATACCGAGGGACCCTAACCCTCCTAATAATTTCAGGGGTCTTATATTTATTTTATACCTACCATTTTATACCTTACAGCGCTTTAATTTCTGGCCGAAATTGTTTCAATATTTCGTACTATGAGATCAACTGTTTGAGATTCCCGCTAAATCAACAATTCAGAGTAACGACGTACTTGACATTCGTATAGCGTTGTTTTTTTAAAGGTATCGTAAAATAACGTAAAATTTACAGAATGAAAACCAGAAACAAGATATTCTTTAATAACAGCGTTCTTATTAAAAAGAATACGATACGTAGTGCGAGGTATTAACTGTAATAGGCTGATGAACATAGGAAGTTAAAAGTTTGCTGCATGAATGGGTCGGCTCGATTGGAGCAGAACAGAGTCAGTAGTTCGTTTACAAATAAATAAAATTAAAAAAAATAATAAAATAAATTGTTAGAAGTTTTGACTTTCTGACTAATTACTTACCGTAACGAGGTCACTGTGATTGGTTCTTTATCAAAAGCTTTTGAGGAAGATTCTCGATGGAGTGACGACCTGCAAAATGTTTCGGGAAGTCGATGGATGCATAACCGCTCTGTGTCGCAAATTATAGGGGAGGCCTATGTTCATTAGTAGACTCTCTATAGGTATAGTATTTTAAAAGTGGTAGAGTCACGCATCAGCTTTTGTTGTTGCATGAAAGGGCCGGCTCGACCGGGGAAGTGCCACGACCTCACAGAATACCGGCGTGAAGTAGAAGTCTAACAAACCTCTGCGTTTCGTCTGGTGAGTGTAGGTAACCGGAGGCCTTCACACCTCCCTCCCCCAATTCTGGGGGGAGGGGGCACTCTTAGGCCGACAACGCATCTGCTATGCCTCTGGTATTGCGGGTGTTAATGGGCGGTAATCACTTACCATCAGGTGAGCCGCCTGCTCGTTTACCTCCCTTTTCCGTAAAAAAAGGCAGAAGATAATAGATAGAAGAATTTAAATGTTTTAAAAATCAATAAAAAATATGCGTAATGAAAAATAAATAACTTTGAACATAAATTGTCTAAAATTTTTGTAATAGCTTTGTCTAATAATATTGTGTTTACTTTAAAGCCAATAACGCAAAATAAATATCCATAGTTTATAAAGGGACTTCTTTAATACTTTCTAATTCGTTTAACTTTTTGGTTTATCTTTGAAATTACTTTGAAGACATATAAGAACATAATAAATCCTAGTAGTTAATTTGATTTGTACGCAAAATAAAAACTAATCTTAGTTTTATGGCTATTTATTTTTAAATCCGCTCTTGCTGAGGCTTCTACTGTTATATTTCAAGCTTTTCCTAGAGCAGGATTCATGTTGCTCTCTCAGGTAACCATGAGTGCAATCTAATGCTGCAGTTAATTAGTTATTATAGTATTGTTTATGTTGTATTATTGAATTGAGTTGCAGTAATGACTATTTTAACCGATTTTAAGAAAGGAGGAGGATCTCGATTCGTTTTTTTTGTTTGTTACTTCATAAGTCCATCATGTGTAAATCGATTTCGATTGCATATACTTCGCACTTTAGGCGCAGCTGCCCGTCGCCTATCTGCTATATTTTGGTCTGTTATTTGTGGAAAAGATTATCCAGCTATCTGACGGTAACGGTTTTCGTTTTCAAGGTATTTCTTCTAACGACACCGATGAAAAAAATAAGTACGATGTTTATATTGATATAGCAATACGTATTTATTCCCGTCGGTATGGCAGCGGAATATTCATTAGTCAATATTTCGTGGATGACAGAATACGAACTATTATTGAATAGTTTAATTATTTAAGTAGTAAAGAACCATTCAATAACACTTATCATTCTTTATTTCCCAACAAATATCTACTAATCAATATATCAATATGAAGATATTGCTGTTTTCAAGGTTTTTCCTTTGTTACCTCTCACAATAACAACGAGAAGAAATATGGCTTTGCGGTATATTGAATAATAAGTCTCCATTCGTGAAAATGGGCTTCTCTGAAACATTCAAATCAAATCACTTACTAATCGAAATAAGAAATATTCATTTATCTTTATAGTAATTTATATTCTAGCATCATTTCATAATGAGGTTCCTCTAAAGGAAAGGAAACATGAAAGAAACTCATCCGGTATTTTTTATTTTATTTTTATGATGAATATAACAACATTTGTAAGTAATAAAATATTAATATATAATAGATGACTTGTAGGTTGATAAGCAACACAGCTGCGTTCGTTGCGGTGCCGGTTGGGGCGGCACTTCGAATTCAACGCTTAACGAACTCACTTATGTGTTTCTTGACAGTTAGCTGTATTTTGAACCCTCCAAACAAAGACAAAGAATTAAGATTTTTTCTAGAAATATCTTAAGAGCGACCACCTCATTCCTAGGGGTTACTGTAATTAACGTCTTCCTGTGATGTTGTTATAAATGTAGCGTCCGAGTCTACTAACTATTAACATATTCATTATATATGAGGTTGCTACTCGAGATCCTTCAGTTCTACGAGTTCCTGTAGTGTTGAACACTGCATACTTACACATTCTTCAGCGAGCGTTTTAAAGAGACAAAGTATTATTACGAAGCAAAGTTACAAAGCACATATTCTGCGATAAATTTCTGAAAAAGAGCATTTCCTGATTTGTTGTGCTTACAGCGCATAAAAGGAGAAGAATTAACAAATTTTCATAATTTATAGGAATTTTACACTGTGTTCGCGCGTTTACACATTAATAAATACGCTATGTTTCTGTTTTACCAAATGTTTGTTGAATTGATGTTGTTAAAATTAATGTTATATTTTTCAAGAATAACATTCAATACACCTTCGATAAATGTAATCCTCAACCTCCTTGGACGTGTGGTGTACGCACCAGTTTTCATGACGTCGCCAGTTCGGAGATCCCAGAGTCCATTCCCAGACGGACGAATATAGAAAGTCGCTTTTTCTACATTGTGTCGGGGTTATACAAAAATACAATGGTAATAATTGCGGAGAGTACCAATTACCTTGTCGTTTATGTATTTATTTATATTTAAGTTAACGGGTGGGTCGCTAGCAAGGTAAGTATAATCGATTGTTGCGCAAATAAGATTTTTATTAAAATAAATGTTAATACTTATTAAAATAACAGTTAATAAGCTGAAAACCTTCGATGGAAATTAACGAATATGTCTTCGTTCCTGTAATCTAAGAAATCATATGAAATATAAAGAGCTATAACTATACAAGGACTTGTAACATAAGTGTACTTCAAAGCTAAGCTACTATCAAACGATTTATACCATAATATTTCATCATTTCCATTGTAGGTCGGGGTTGAAGTTTTTTATGGCTTTAAAATAGAGGACTCATAAAAATTTATTATGAAAATTTGTTTATTATTTTTTAATAACAACTTTTCGATGAATTTCCGCATAGTAACGCCTGAGTCAATTAACTATGTTAATATTGTGATTTGGATATGATTAGATATAAGATAGCAGAATTAAGGTATTTGATGTAGCCGTAAAAATCAGTGTGCTGAAGTGGTAATGGCCCGGCCGCATACCAACGAACTGATGACAGCTTGGGAATAAAGTTTCTCGAGTAGCAACCTTATATCTCGGCAAAAGCACAGTTGACCGACCATTTACAATACGGAGTCGATGAATGCAGGTGGCAGAGGAACGTTCTTTGTAGCAAAGTTTAGCTTTGGACTTTTTTATTTCGGGTAAGTTATAAATTAGGTAAGTTATAAATACGCATATAAAAAAGCAATAGAACCACGGCAAAACCCTCGGCCCGATTTACAAGGCTCGCGCCAACAAAACGTGTGGTAGACAAATTGTCGCTCGCGATTTCGTTCGTGTATTATCTCGAAATTTTACAAGATCCTTTAATTTACGACAGTAAAAATATATGTCCCTCCGCGAAACCCCAATCAAAATGAAATTATAAACTCAATTAAATTATTAACTCAATAAAATTTAGCGGATTTATGAGCAATCTTAAACCTATGGCTGTAATAATAATCATATTGGGGTTATCTACAATTTTTGTTAGGCACAAAGTAAATATCTTGCCTTAGGATTTAGAGTACATATCCGTACCTAGACGTGCAAGAACAAGAACGTGCAATTCACCTATCTTTTTAAAAATTTTGCGCATTTCACCTCTCGCGAGATGAAATTAATTTCTTTGTATCTATGTAATGATTAACGGATAGGAGTTAGACAAATTTATACGATTAGTTGACAGACAATGCCTGGTGCATGGTTTACACATCAGTTAACTATAATATAAATATTTAATTTAATAAGTTTTAAACAAATTTAGCTAAAAAAATTTTAGTAATTTGATTTTTTCTGTTCTTTTTGAAGGCGAAAAAATTTATAAAAGCAAGTTGTTTGTAAGAAATGATGGATATTTTGTTAACAAATTATTAAAATTTAATAACTTTGCAATTATAAATTAAACACGAACCCTTCTTACTGAACTGCTTTCTCACCATTCGTATTCTTTCTATTGCTATCCTATTCCTACAAATATTGCCGTCTCATTGTATCACAATAAATCACAATGACTCATGTAAATTTGTTTGCAGAAAGCATCATAAGGCACAAAGTAATAATCGCAAATAAAATAACCACAAATCGATTAAGACACCGCCTAGGTGCTTGGCATTCCACCACGGAAACGTTTTTCGGACCACGGAAACGCAAACGTTTTTCGCGGAATTTTCTGCCACACACTTGCACTTTTATGGAATGAGCTGCCGTCAGCGGTCTTCCGGACCGATACGACTAAGGGACCTTCAAGAAAAGAGCCTATATCTTTATCAAAGGCCGGCAACGCATCTACTATTCCTCCGGTATTGCATATGGGTTGCGGGTTATATCCCGTTAGTGGAAAATATTTGTGCGATGGCTATAAATGTTTGTACTGGAATTTATACTTCATATTGTTGGCTTGGAAATAAAGACGGCGACAGGTTCACCACTTGTCACGCTGTCCTAAAAAATGTCTTCAGTGAAAGATGTGTCGAAAGGACTTAACTATTTAAGGCTAGACCTCTGTCAACCCAAGTATTGGGAATGGCGTGAAGATATTTTTACGCAACCGAGTAGTGTGATATCGCCGGAAGAATAAGACAGACTCTCTTACGACACCTACGGGAAGAAAGGGGTACAACCCCCTTTCCACTACTGGTATAACCTTATTATATTTGGCTACTGAAAAGTGGCGGGGTAGCCGTCTTGAAAACTACTAGACAAAAATTTTGTAGATGTGCAGCAGCGTCAGATGTGCGAGGTATCTGGAACTGCGATCGCCAATTCGTCTGTCAACCATGGTGATTCTGGCAATCATCCATTATGCGATAGCCTGTATTTGCCTTGCAGTGTCCTCCTACAGGCTGTTAGGTAGGTAGGTAGGTAACCGTGTAGTAGGAAGAGATGCGTGGTCGAAGTAGCGTGCAGAAATTATTAACAGATTATTCATATTAATATAACTATTCAATTTGATTGCGGACAATAAGCAAACCGCTGGAATGGATATGAAACAGACAGATTTGATAATAACATTATCAGTTCAATGGTCTTAATTATCTTACATTATCATCGGAGACCTGTTTATATATTGATGTGCATGTTATCTATGTTACAATTTAAAAGAATTAAATTAAATATCTTCACGCAATTTCCAATACCCCCTGTATTAGACAGAGGTTAGGTCTAGAAATTAAGTCCCTTCGGACATATACTCGGGACATATTTTCGGGACAACGTGACTAGTGGTGATTCCGTCTCCGTCTTTATGTCCAAGCCAATGATATAATTCGTACGGAGTACGGGCCTGCCACCTGGGTATCGAACTCGAGTCTCTTGACTCGCCAATATATATATATATATATATATATATATATATATATATATATATATATATATATATATATATATATATATATATATATATATATATATATATATATATATATATATATATATATATATATATATATATATATATATATATATATATATATATATATATATATATATATATATATATATATATATATATATATATATATATATATATATATATATATATATATATATATGTATATATATATATATATATATATATATATATATATATATATATATATATATTATCGATTGCTGTTGTTCCAGTCGATCGTGATGTAATCGTTTACTGAAGACTTGACTACAGAAAAAGCCTTCTATAGCCAAAAAATAATATGGCAGACCGCTGACGGGTAGAAGCGGCTAAGGTGCGACGTATCTGGTAGTGCGATCGCCAATACGTTTGCCAAGAGTGGTAATTGTAGCAAACTCTCTGTTATGAGAGAGTCTTGCAGTGGACTTATACGGGTTGTTACGTATGTACATGTGTAGGTATATTCCGAGAAGGGTATCCATCAGTTGGCCGCAAATGTGGCATACATGGACACGGAAGGAAACCGACAATTTTTACACAACAATTTTATGTTTTTTTCTTTCATTTCTAACAGTAAATACTTTCATTTCTGAGAAAAGTTCGAGTCACGTTATCGTGGCTATTATATTTACTTCTTAAAATAATTTAAACATAATTAGATACCTATAATAATTTCTAATAACCAGGCTGCAACAGAACGTTATTGATCTTTAAGGTAATTTGTCATTGATGAATGTGTTCAGCTCCAAATTGTTGCCTTTTTTCTAATTTTAAATCAACGTTATTTTCGTTATGACATCAATTGTAAAATGTAGCAATTGCAGCTTGGTGATATGTAAAAAGACTGATTGAGAAAGTAACAAAGTTGAGCAGCGGTCTATGAAAAGGACTATGCTCGGTATGCGTGATAAAATTCGTAACCAAGACCAAATAAAAATACATATCTGGCAAAATTGACAATCGATGAGTATAAATTGTGTTATTTGATGTGTTTATGCTGTAATCACTTACAAGAAACGATTTTTATATCTGGGGCTGGGATTCTAAGACGATGACAGACTGACAACCTTACTCGTTGTCCCAGAAGAAAAGGGTCTACAGAAGTTAACAACTGTGTAGACTTCTGAGCAACCCGGTATTTTTTTATATTGTATTGAAATGGCGTAAAAATAAGGGTAGCACAATTTTTTTTTATTTTTTCATTCATTACAATTTTTTTATTCATTTGAAAGCAGTTTAATGATGAATTTTTTCGCCGAAAATAATATTCTATTGAACTTATTTTTTATTGTCTGTAAAAATTAGCACCAGACTGAGTAACAGGCGGGAGTTAAGGCGGGTTTTTCGGTGTTCTGTTTCGTGAAATGACGTCCTCCGTGGACGAGCGGCGTTATGAAACCCCGGGTTCGATTCCCGGAGGGGTCAATGTAGAAACCACTTCTACATTTTCTCGGGTCTGGGTGTATTTGGTACATTGTTTTTTCTTCTTTTGTTTCTAATTCCATAATACAAGTGCTTAAGCTGCTTATTTTCAAAACCAGAGCAATGTATAGGATGTTGTCCCTATCTGTGCATGTATTTATTTATTTCTCTGTACCCGAGGTAACATAGAAAGTGTTTTGAAAACCAGTGTGTACACTGGTCACTAAGGTGGTCAAATAATGAATAATCCTTACGTAATATAATGAATAATGGTTTTGTAAATTCACCGACCCGTGTCCAATTTAGGTCTAGTAAACTGCTGACCACGTGAAGGTCGTTGAAGAGCGCCTTCTTTTAATTGTTTACTCTTCGCATTTGTTACAGTATTTGTCGAGTTTATATGGATTTATTTTCTCAATGTGTGTTAAATAATGAAAAGGGAAGTGTGGTTTTTCCTGTCCCTTTTTCCCATTTATAAGGCAGGCAAAGGTCTAGACAAGCTCTGTTGATAAACTTTTCATTGAATGTGTAATCATAATTAAATCATGTCATTATGAAAACGTACAATTTTATTATTTTCAATTTTATTTTTATTACATCGTTGGCTTGGACATAAAGACGGCGTCGGGCTCACCACCTGTCACGTTGTCCCGAAAATATCTTCGCTGGAAGGTGGGTCAAAGGACTTAATTGTCTAGACTTGTCCTCGTCTACCCCTGTATTGGGAATTGCGTGAAGATATTTATATATTTTATTATTCTTTATAGCAATTTACTTTGTAATGCAGTTAAAACAAAATAAAAATTAAAAACTAAAAAATAATAGTAACAAATCTGAAACTCGAAACCTCCACCGCATTTCTCAGAATCATTATCGATTCCAAGTTTCAGTGAGGCGGGTATTGGTAAAATAGCTTCTGAATTAAGATTTTGCTTTTTAAATATTCGCAATTAGTAAGATCAGACTGTTGACTGCTGAATTAACAAGTAAATTATTATGAGTATATTTCGTGTATTTACATAGATACGGCCTGTGAAAGTACTCTGCAGAACATAGGCCGATACCGTAAAAGAGGGTTTGCCATAATCGCCACGCCTGGAAAGCGGATTGGCGATGCGTACCAAACATTTTATACCTTAGACGCCGCTACCTTTCACAGGTCTGCTGAATTTTGTTGTAATGGTTATTCCGCCACGTGGCGTGAGCCAATGGCGTGTTCAAGGCCTTTTCCCTTCGTTACTTCTTACGACACCCACGTGAAGAAAGGGCCATGCCTTTTTACTCTACGCCGTGACCACAATGTTTATTTTGGAAAAACCAAGGAATTTGGAAAGTGGTATTTGAACTATTCGTTTCAAAGTTTAATCTATAATCTTTAATTTAATATATTTATAGGTTAAGTTCCTTGTGGTAACGGCGTAAAGAATATTGCCACTCCCTTTCTTCCCGTGGATGTCGTTAGAAGCGACTAAGGGAAACGCATCTGCTATTCCTCCGGTATTGCGGGTGTTCATGGGCGGCGGTAATCACTTACCATCACGTGAGCCACCTGCTCGTTTGCCTCCCTTTTCTGTATAAAAAATATGTATATTCACGATAGCCGAGTTGTTGGGTGGTCAGATTTCGAGTCGAGACCCGAGTTCGATCCCCAGGTGGCAGTACCAATTAGTTTTCAAAACATGTACGAATTTCATCGTTGGCTTGGACATAAAGACGGCGTCGGGCTCACCACCTGTCACGTTGTCCCGAAAATATCTTCGCTGGAAGGTGGGTCAAAAGGACTTAATTGTCTAGACTTGTCCTCGTCTACCCCTGTATTGGGAATTGCGTGAAGATATTTATATATTTTATTATTCTTTATAGCAATTTACTTTGTAATGCAGTTAAAACAAAATAAAAATTAAAAACTAAAAAATAATAGTAACAAATCTGAAACTCGAAACCTCCACCGCATTTCTCAGAATCATTATCGATTCCAAGTTTCAGTGAGGCGGGTATTGGTAAAATAGCTTCTGAATTAAGATTTTGCTTTTTAAATATTCGCAATTAGTAAGATCAGACTGTTGACTGCTGAATTAACAAGTAAATTATTATGAGTATATTTCGTGTATTTACATAGATACGGCCTGTGAAAGTACTCTGCAGAACATAGGCCGATACCGTAAAAGAGGGTTTGCCATAATCGCCACGCCTGGAAAGCGGATTGGCGATGCGTACCAAACATTTTATACCTTAGACGCCGCTACCTTTCACAGGTCTGCTGAATTTTGTTGTAATCGTTATTCCGCCACGTGGCGTGAGCCAATGGCGTCTTCAAGGCCTTTTCCCTTCGTTACTTCTTACGACACCCACGTGAAGAAAGGGCCATGCCTTTTTACTCTACGCCGTGACCACAATGTTTATTTTGGAAAAACCAAGGAATTTGGAAAGTGGTATTTGAACTATTCGTTTCAAAGTTTAATCTATAATCTTTAATTTAATATATTTATAGGTTAAGTTCCTTGTGGTAACGGCGTAAAGAATATTGCCACTCCCTTTCTTCCCGTGGATGTCGTTAGAAGCGACTAAGGAAACGCATCTGCTATTCCTCCGGTATTGCGGGTGTTCATGGGCGGCGGTAATCACTTACCATCACGTGAGCCACCTGCTCGTTTGCCTCCCTTTTCTGTATAAAAAATATGTATATTCACGATAGCCGAGTTGTTGGGTGGTCGGAATTTCGAGTCGAGAGACCCGAGTTCGATCCCCAGGTGGCAGTACCAATTAGTTTTTCAAAAACTTATGTACGAATTTCATCGTTGGCTTGGACATAAAGGCGGCGACGGGCTCACCACCTGTCACGTTGTCCCGAAAATGTCTTCGGTGGAAGGTGGGTCAAAGGGACTTAATTGTCTAGACTTGACCTCTGTCTACCCCTGTATTGGGAATTGCGTGAAGATATTTATTTTATATTTTAAAAATATGTATGTATGTATGTATAGTTTAACTTCAGGAGCTTTTTGGATTTTTTAAGTGTGCTTCCGTTTGTTTGGTTTGAGCTAGTCCAATTACGGGCTATCAGGCATTCCATCTTAGGCTGTAATATATGCTCATAGGACGATGGGTGACGATAACATGAAAAAAACTGACGCAATTCATGAAACATGTAAATACCTATTTAAGGTTTACAAGGGTTCGTAGTAAACAGTAGCTACGCAATCGCTACCAGACTGGAAAAGATAAAATAGAACGCGTTTAAAGCTTAGCATTACCATTTTAATAATTTTATTTCTTCAGCGTGATGAAGGTCGCATGAACATCGGATTTTATAATATTGGATTCAGTTTCAATAGTTATTTATTATATTACGTTCCACACTATTTTATTTACTTCTTAATTCTTTAAATGTTATGTAGATCGTGATGTATTCATATTTCACTTTTATTATTTTTTCAATCATCATTAATTATTATTATTCTACAGAATATGTCAGATGCAGAATAATTTCGTGTAATCTATACTTATATCTGAAAATTCAAAGTTAAAGTCTATCATTTTGACTTCATTTTGACTTTACTTTATTTACAAGTGTTGGAATAATCTGCCGCCTCCATTACGTGCTCTCAAGCCGCTTACTACTTTTAAGGTTAAGTTTAAACGTATACTGTATAATGAGCAAATAAGTACTATATAATAAATAACAACCGCATTGTAATAGTTTAAGAAGTATGCAAAAGATAATTATTTAAACAGCCTTTATTGTTTTGTCTTTTTTTTATTCACGTTGTTTTTTATAATATACCTCAATAACATTTAATTGGACGCAACATCAACGATTAGTAGCTATAGAATTAAGTTTGAATCTTTATTTAAAAAAAAAACAAACAAATAGCTTTAGTATATAATTGTAGCTGATATATACTCATAATAAAAATACTTATGATAAGCTGTCCGAGTTCTCATAAGGTAAGGGTCGGACTGAAAATCAGTGTCGGGTTATCCCGGCTACAACTGAGTTCGATCCATTTCGTGGTCGTATACTGCAGCACGGATTGTCATATTCGTTGTTTTAGTTTAGCTTGCGTTATTTTATTTTATATTGTCTTCGTGCTGTATTTGGTCCACGTATAAACGACTTTCTTTCTTTCTTTCTTTCTTAAACATCCACTGCAGGCCATAAGCCCCTCCCGGATTGGCGATCGCAGCCTTAGTCTCCTTCCATTTTTTAAATCGGGTATTTTTTGAGATGGTTATGCCGCCATCTATCCGATGTTTTAGGCCGATACCATTGTTTTCTATCTTAACGCAATTCCCAATACAGGGGTAGAAAGAGGTCTAGTCTAGACAATTAAGTCCCTTTGACCCACCTTCCACCGAAGATTTTTTCAGGACAACGTGACAGGTGGTGAGCAAGTCGCCGTCTTTATATCCAAGCCAACGAGATGAATCGTACATAAGTTTTGAAAAAATCCATTGGTACGATCCTGCCACCTGGGGATCGAATTCGGGTCTCTCGACTCGAAATTCCGACCACCCATCCACTCGGCTATCGTGAACTTGTAAAACTTTTACTTTTACTTTACTTTTTAAAAATGTATTATGTGAAAATGAAATTTCAATACTTCAAAATCAAATTCTCTCTAACCTTTAATTTGTCTGTCTGATACACTCTCACAGCTACACCGCTACACCGTAGCTTGTTGAACCCAAGGACAACATAAATGGTACTTTTTATTTATAAAAAATAAACAATTTTGTGTGATAGAGTGTAGATCCGTCCTCCGGAGACGGAGCGGCAGTCAATAGCTACTGTTAAATAAAATGCGTTAACTCACTATCTTTGTTATAGTTTTAATTATGTGAACCTTTTCGCATTACAAATATGGCAATAAGGATGGGTTTTGCTTTTCTACTTACACCTTATTGGAAATTAATGTATTAGCATTAAATTTAAATTATTTAGCTATATAAAATAAAGTTTAAATCAACCAATTACCGGTGGCTCAGATTTCTTAGTTATTTTTAAAATAATTTTTCTGATATTTAGTGAAATGCTGTGGTATATGCGCAACTAAAGTTCTTCTATTCTATTCTAAACATACATTTACATCAGGATCATCATTTTACTACTTCTTCTTCTTTAATTTAAGAGCTGAGCTCTTGTCAGTGCAGGATCCAGTTACATAGACTGCTGCTGTTTTAAAAATAGAATAGCATATATTTTGTTAGTATTTAGTTTTTCGATAAGTCAACGATACATTAATTAAAAATAATAATAGAAATATTTTTCACTTTCTGATAACTGATACTCTAGTAGATTTTCCACACAAAATGCGATAATCACTTTAAAGACTGCCGACGGTCGACGTTTATTACATTCTGTAGATTAATCTCAGACCAACAACCAATATATCGGATCTAAACAAACTATGTGATAGTTATAGTTTTCATATATATTGATGTACTCTGTGAAGACACGAGTTCGATCCCCAAGTGGTAGGCTCGTACCAATGGGTTTTTCTAAAACTTATGTACGAATTATATCGTTGCCTTGGGCGTAAAGACGGCGACGGGCTCACCACCTGCCACGTTGTTCCGAAAATATCTTCGGTGGAAGGTGTGTCAAAGGGACTTAATTGTCTAGACTAGACCTCTGTCTACCCCTGTATTGGTAGTTGGACATGGGATAGATGGTGGGACATCCATCTTGAAATATATCAGACAAAAGTTCAGGAAACCGGTGACGAGTAGCAGCGTTTAAGGTGTAAGCATGGCGAAATCATGGCGATTATGGCAAACCCTCCGTTACGGGAGAGGTCTCTGTCCTGCAATGGACTTTTACAAACTTTATGTATGCACATATGTATGTGAAGTGGCCGTCTGAAACAAGTATGTATGTATATATAGATGTCCATTACGAATTGTTTTATTTTGCAAAGTTTACATATTCGCTTATTTGCATATTGGAAAAAGAAAGTCTTTATCAATAGAAAAAAGACTGATCTGGTTGATAAATTGAATTGTTATTTCTCGAATATTATAATATTTAGCTATTGAGTATTTTTCGAACTAATGTTTCAATCAATGGCTGTCAAAAAAAATCCATACCATGCACGGCGAATATTTAAGTCCACAAAGGCTATTTGTAAATGCAATTTGTATGCGGATTGATAAATCGGAAACTCTTTGGAACTTTTTTATTGACATAGCTTTGTCATTTTATAATTATTTCAATTTGAATTATACAATTCTGCACTGCATACGTTTGTTATTTACTTTAATAAATAAGTTTGAGTGTTTTAATAAAAAAATATGACGTAATGACCTATTATCTGCATGCCACCGGTGCTTTATTTAAAAATGCTTATGTATATGTGTACGTCTTTCGGTTTAACACCCTCCTCCGCCTTAACGGCTCCTGTAATTTGCAAATTGTAATTGCCCCCTAATGAAGGTACCAGAAACTTCACCACCGAGGATAGAGATGGAAAGTCTCACAGTTCGTTATACCCGTTCCTCTATACATAACATCTATAACAAATTTTAGCTGTAAATTATTATACAGGGTTTATTACTAAAATGTAGAAAACCTAGCAGGATTATATTACTATCATTATAAATTAGAGCTTTTTTCTATGACCTCTTATGAAACTTGATAAATTTACGTGGAATAGACTTCCCAGCTTTTTGAACCGTCCTGACATTTTTAGGTCTGTGCTTGTAGTAACTACATAATATATGCCGTGCGCACTTAACATACATAATTTGTTGTTCTGCTACTGAGTAGGTATTTTATAGTATTCATAATTACAAATAACCCTGTACACATCGATTCACGTCGACCAAGGATCTTGAAATAAGTTAAGACGCAGTGTCCTCTTGGTGGTGCAAACGTTAGTGTGATGAAAATGCTTTAAAATGAAAAAAATGCTTTATTTCTCCAAATTACAATCATAAACAAAAATTGTGACCTCCTAGTAAGCTTAAAAGAAAAACTTGTTTCAGGAGTCCCCGGTCTTCCTTAAAGTATTCACATTTTTTTTCTCGTACATCAATACTTGTAATAAAAATGAGTGTGTGTGTTGTGTGTGTGTGTGTGCGTGTGCGTGTGTGTGTGTGCGTGGGCGTGTGTGCATGCATGCACATTATTACTTATGGAATTGATTGTTATTTTATTGCTTACATATGGATGGATTGATGCATGAGTGCCTCTGTGTCTTCGTAGTTTAGGGTTTTAACGATACCGCTAGCCTTTTTTTAATGTCGCGGTCCTTTAATTTATGTACGTCTAATAGATCGTTTAAACGTTTGTATAAAAAAAAAGAGTTGGCAGCGTATTGACGACTGGCAAACACGGTTTTAGTGTGCTTGGTAATGGTTATATCTTTTTTTTCCGCTAAAGGTACACACGGTATCTTTTTACGCGCCTTAAGAGATGAAAGTAAAATGTATAGCTGTCTAACGGTTAATACGACGCAGAGGTTATATAATTCTATAGTAGGCTACCAAATTGGTTTAAAATACATGACTTTAAGAAGACAACGTTGGCCACGTTCCACCTCTAGAAATTTAGCTTTGGTCGCTCCACCCCAGACAGTGATGCAGTATCCCAGAATAGATTTTGCTAGTGTGACATAGATACGGTTCATCAATTTTTGAGATGCAATGTGTCTTAGGGTTTTAAAAATAAAGAATATGAAGGTTTGCACTCGCGTCATGGACATTTAAATGTAATTAGGAGGGTATTTTTTATAAATTTCTTATTTTAATAACATAAAGTTCATTCTAAAAGTTTAAAATCTAATTCGCGTTTAATTCACAAATTGCTGGTATTTGTTAAGAGCTCAATCTAGAGTGGTCGTTTTGGAAGTTATTTTAGCTAGCGGCATCAGATGTTAAGCCAGGAACCAATCAGCTGTAACAAATCCATGTAGGTGTTGACGCGTATTTTATACTCGCTTAGTTTGAACCCCTCACGTTTGGCATCAACGTTAAGTCAGTCATATAAATAATTTAGTTCAAACTATTGTGATATATATTTTTTTTATTTTAGAAGGTTTCTATTCATAGGATTATTGTATGAATAATATATTTTTTATGAATCCCCGAACCCCAAGAAAATAATAAAAAAGTGGTTCGGGAATCGAATCTTTAACAGATTCGGGTCTCAGAAGAAGCGTCATAATTGAAAACTGTCGTGTACCGTACAACTATTGAGGACGACAAAAGTTTTATAACAGATTTTTCCAAGAGAGTACGAAATTTTGTCCCTTTATGAAACATGTATTGAGTTCAAAGATATATTGAATATTTACATTATTTTATTAAAACATTTCAATAGTCAACGTTGTCTCTGTACGCTAATTAGCAATGAATAGTTTTACTAATTGGCCACCTGAGCTTTAAATTAACAATAAATTCTGCACCGATTACAATGTGAACAAACTTAAAGCTAACAAATGTACGTAATGCTAATTCAAGATTAATTATTAAAATAATTGCATTACATTAAAGTTTTCGGAGAAGGATAATTAACTTGTAATTTTTGAAGGCATATTAAATTTTATTTTTCATGAATGGACAGTTTCTTACGCACAAAAACACTACATTTTTCTGTATCTTGATTCCTTGCACGAACTCATCTTGTATACTCGTATATATAGTACACTACTACAACTGTATTTTAACCGTATACAAATACGGTTAAAATACAGTTGCATTGTGTAAATATTGTCAGAAACTGAAATAGTAAATAGTAGTTTTTTCACTGGATATATTAATTTTTCATAAAAATTTGCAAAACAAAACATCAATAGAACAATATATCATTAAATAAAATCGAAAATAACTACTGAAATATTGAAACTATATAACTATATATTTGGAAACCATATAACTATTGAAATAAAATTAAATAAATATATATTTGGTGTTTAAAAAGATCTACTTACTGTTGTCATGTGGTTGGATAGTAGTTATACGTTCAAGAAAAGTAACTATTGTATGAAATTCCAATAGAAATTCATGATGGCGAGTGGTTGGATGGTCGAAACTTCGAGTCATGAGACCGTGCCAATGAGGTTTTCAAGAACTTATGTACGAATTACATCGTTGGCTTGGACATAAAGACGGCGACGGGCTCACCACCTGTCACGTTGTCCCGAAAATATCTTCACTGGAAGGTGGATCGAAGAGACTTAGTTGTCTAGACTAGACCTCTGTCTACCCCCCGTGAAGATATTTATTTATTTATATTTAAGAATAGTTAAAAAGTATTTTTTTTTTATATCAAGCATTAGATACATTTATGTATTATATGAATATTCATAATATATATTTTTACATAAACGATATCGAAACCAAAACAAATAAAACTTAATTTGTTCTGATTAAAAATCTGTGGGATTCTGTAAAACTCACCTATTTAACTTATTTTATGTTTTAAATATCATCTTGATTATATTATCGAAATGAAAAGTTAAAAATGGAATTTTCAATCTGTTTCGTATCAGTAAAGAACCATTCAGTAATAATTATTAATCTTTACATTCCACCAAATATCCACTAAACAATATGTCAATATGAAGAAATTCCTGTTTTGATGGCTTTTCCTTAGTTACCTCTCACAGTACGTACGAGAAGAAATATCGCTATGCGGTATATATTGTGTAACAAAACTCAACTTATGGCCCACTAATGGGCCTCTCAGAAACATTCAAGTCAAATAATTTATTTATCGAAATAAGAAATATTCTTTTATCGTTATATGAATTTATATTCCAGCATCGTTTCGTAATGAGGTTCCTCTAAAGGAAAAGAAAACATGCGAAAGAAACTTCGAAAAACATCCGGTATTTTTATTTTGTTTCTATATTAAAACTTGTTTTTCACCAACTTAATATTTACCTTAATAGAAATTGCCTTCTAAATCCCTTTCAATCCAGTTTCCGGTCGGGTCATAGCACGACAACAGCGCTGGTTGAAATTACTGGCGACGAGGTATGGATAATAAACAGCTGCCTGTGTTGGTATTGTTAGATTTTAGCAATGCGTTCAATACCGTTGATTTCGACATTCTATTAAGTCTGTTAAGTTCTATTAACATATCGCCATCAGTGTTTGGGTGGTTTCAGAGTTATCTTAAAGGCCGAAGGCAACGTATTCGCGTCGAAGATAAGTTTTCGTCTTGGCGTGAATTACGCGTCGGAGTGCCTCAAGGCGGTGTGATGTCTCCTTTACTATTTGCTATTTTTATCAATTCACTCTCTCAAAAAATTTCTTCTCTCTATCACATGTATGCAGACGATCTCAAATTTACACAGTCAACTCTTGAGGAATTGCCTGCCGCTGTTACTGCCATTAATGATGACCTAACAGCCGTAAGTGATTGGAGTAAGTGCAATGGTCTCAAGGTTAATCCACTAAAATCTCAGGCTATTATTATTGGTAGTGCTGGCATAATTTCAAGAGTTGACTGGAATAAACTTCCATTGGTGACCGTAAATGGCGTTGTGATACTTTATAGTACCACCGTAAAAAATCTTGGTATTCACTTAGATAGTACCTTTTCGTGGGCACAACAACTAAAAGAAGTAAGTGAAAGACATTCGCTGCTATGGGATCCTTGCGCCGCTTACGTTCTTTTCTTCCATACCTACTAAAATTATGTTAGCACAATCCTTACTCCTGCCCATTCTCGATTATGCTGACACAAGCTATCTTGACTTAACTGAGGACCAACTAAACAAACTTGAGCGAATTCAAAATCTTGCTATTAGATTCATATTTGGCTTGCGCAAATATGACCATGTCTCCGAATTTCGATCAAAGCTCAAGTGGTTACCAATTCGTCTTCGCCGGAATCTGCAAACAGTTTCTCTTCTGTACTGTGTTTTGTTTAATCCAATGACACCGAGCTATTTAAAGGATAATTTCAAATTCCTCGGCCATAATAGACCGGAAAGAGTTTTATGTTCGGCCGAGGAATTTATTCTTTCACCACACGTCTATCGGACCAAATACTTTAAAAATTCCTTTACGGTCAAAGCTACCTTCTTGTGGAATGAGCTTCCTTCGCACATCCACCGAGCGACTTCTATAGACAAATTTAAAACTCTTGTCAAAAAACACTACTTGTCACTATGTAATCACTAGGCATTACTTGTATATGATTTATGTATATGTTTTGTGTATTTATATATTGATATGTATATTATATTTTATAATTTTATATATATATATATATATATATATATATATATATATATATATATATATATATATATATATATATATATATATATATATATATATATATATATATATATATATATATATATATATATATATATATATATATATATATATATATATATATATATATATATATATATATATATATATATATATATATATATATATATATATATATATATATATATATATATATATAGTGTATCATATGTTACTATTATACATTTGTTTAGTTTATTTAGTTACTAACATGTGCGTTTATTATATTCACCACTTCCCACTGTCCTGTACTTATGTGTATCCTTAACCCATAAGGCTATCTGGAAGAGATCGCTCTTAAGCGATAAGATCGCCTTGTTGTACTTACCCTCTATGTATTTTCCACTTTCTGTAATCTCTGTTTTTTTTTTCTTAAGTTTAAGTGGTGTACAATAAAGAATATAATAATAATAATAATAACACTGTGTAGGTAATAAGATATAAATATAAAATTGTGGGTATGTAAGCAACTGGATCGCACGGCTGCGTCCGTTGCGGCATAGCGGGGCGGCCGAAACAAAGCCGACATTGTACTGCGGCCCGTTGATCCTATGTACGTGCAGTTTGTACCTCCGAAACGTATAAATAAAATTATCAAATTTAGTGTTCGTTTATTTTTATTTTAAGTTGCAAATATTCGATAAAACACCATTGCTAGTTAGTAGTGACCCTGCCTTCGATGCTATTGGTTTCGGGTCAATTCCACTTGAGGCAAATATTCGTGTCGTGAAAAGGAATGTTTGTAATCAAAACATAGATGTTAATAAATAAAAATAATTTTTTTCATGCCATCGTCAACATAGGGAAGAGGTTCCAGACAGTGAAGTTCTTTCAAATACACCTGCTACCGAAGACATTTTGGGATAACTTGACCTTGTGGCGGTAGGCCGTCGTCGTCCTTATGTTCCTTGATTTTATTTTCTCCTTGAGTTGTAATAAATAAAAAATACTTTTTACTATATAAACAACATTATTCATAATTTTATGATTATATCAAGACTGTATAAAAATTACGCAAAACTGTTAACTACAGAATTCTATCCTAGTCTCCTCCATTCGTTGTCAATCCATCAGTGAAGATCTCTTTTCAAGTGGGCCATCAGAAGGTTCAAGGTTCAGGCTCAGAAAGTTAAAGATGCTGCAGCAATTTCGATGATTTTAGGCTCGTAGGTGTAGTAGAAAATATTGTGAGATCCAAGATATAATGTAATACAATATAATATCTTCACGTAATTCCCAATACAGGGGTAGACAGAGGTCTAGTCAAGACAATTAAGTCCCTTTGATCCACCTTCCACCGAAGATATTTTCGGGACAACTTGACAGGTTCAGAGACCGTCGCCGTCTTTATATCCAAACAACTATATAATTCGTACATTAGTTTTTGACAAACCCATTGGTACGAGCCTGCCACCTAGGGATCGAACTCGGGTCTCTTGACTCAAAGTTCCGACCACCCAACCACTCGTCTATCGTGACTCTACTTCTAAGATATGAGGGCATAAATTTAGATAAAATAAATCTACCTCGTTTAAAGTTTCAGGATTAGCTCTCGTTTTGATTTAAAAGCGATTTAGTAGTCAGGTAACGCAGTTGTTTTTATAACATTATTTGCCTCGTTAAAACGTGGGTGCTGTAAAAGATGTAGCAAAGATGTCTCTAAAATGGAAGCGCATTATATTACATAACCATCTCGAATAGTTTCACAATTCTCGGTCACTTAGAAGTCTAGACGGTGAGCCTGTCATCGTCTTAGTGTCCAAGCCTATATTCTACATATGTTTCGAAAAAATATTCTACATATGTTTCTTGGGTGTCTTACTTCATTTCATTCACACGGTGAATTTGTTCTAAACATAGCTTAAGAGCAATCACCTCATTAACAGAGATTACTTTTTACTTATTCTTACTTTCTTACTTATCTTCACGCACGATCCCTGACGGGGTAGCCAAAGAGAACAGATCGCTACGTGTCACGATCCTTACATGTTTATTTCTTTATTATGCATGCACGTCAAGACATCCGAGTACTCTCGACAATTGAAAAAAAAAGATGTGTGCAATTTGCTCACATGGTCTTCGAAAGTTAGTCACGTAAATATATAGCGCGAAAGTTAAATTAAAACCTTTTAATTCAACTTTCACACTATTATATTTTCTTCACTCATTCGTTTAACGTGCCCAAGCCATCAAAGCACGAAGCACGCCCTTATTCGTGCTTATTCCTGATACGTTATTATAAATTTCCTCAAAGTAACGCAAAATCTATTCATGGTTAACATATTCATTATATACGAGGTTGCTACTCGAGAATCTTTCCATCCCAAAGCGTGTCAGTTCTACGAGTTACTGTAGTATTGAAGACTGAATACTTACAAATTTTACAGCAAAAATTTTAAAGGGACAGTGAATTATTACGAAGCAATATTACAAAGCAAATTTCTGAAGAAGTTTTTAAGTTCTGAAGAAATAGTTTATTGTATCTCCATTGTTTTATTTTATTTACAACTTCCATTGAAAAAAGCTTTCAGATTTGTAAGGGTTATAGTGCGATATAGCAAGAGAGTTGACAAACTTTCATAATTACTGGGAATTTCATACAGTGTTCGCGCGTTTACACATTAATACATAGTCTATGATTCCGTTTTACTAAATGTTTGTTGAATCGATGTTGTTAAAATTAATGTTATGTTTTTAAGAAATCAATAACATTTATTACTCCTCAAATAAGTGTAATAGACAACATCCTTGGACGGTGGCGTATGCACCGGTTTTCGTGATGTCGGAAATCCCGGGTCGATTCCCAAACGGACGAATATAGAAAGTCGCTTTTTCTCGTTTCTCTCGTGCTCGTTTTCGTTCGTTTCGTCGCTCGTGAGTTTTTCAAAAATATATGTACGAGTTATACCGTTAGCTTGGACATTGATACCGCCGATGGAAGGTGGGTCGAAACTACTTAATTGTCTAGACCTCTGTCTACTCCTGTATTAAATTTTATAACAGTATAACATTTTAAAACCTTAATTTTGTCTTTGAATTGTTTAATCTGACCGTGGCGTCTAAATTAAATTAGCCTCTATTCTATTCACTCTTATTTATA
>JAGSMR010000101.1:0-172500 GCA_029286605.1 Sericinus montela
TACATTTTAGGTAAAGATATAACTCATTAGGATGCTTATATACGTAGAAGTATTCATTCATTAATGAATAAATATATCATTCATTCATTCATTCATAGAAGCATCCGTTACTAAAGTACAAACATTCAAATCTATCACAATGTGTTCGCCCCTAGTGGGACTCGAAAAACGGATTTCTAAGGCCTATGGGGACACTACCCTATTGGGTAGGGCCTGGACCCTATTGGATCGTCTAAAAAATTCACGATAGCCGAGTGGTTGGGTGGTCAGAATTTCGAGTCAATAGACCCGAGTTCGATCCCCAGTTGGTCGAATATCGTTGGCTTGGACATAATGACGGCGACGGGCTCACCACCTGTCACGTTTTCCCGAAAATATCTTCGGTGGAAGGTGGGTCGAAAGGACTTAATTGTCTAGACTCGACCTCTGTCTACCCCTGTATTGGGAATTGCGTGAAGATATTTTTATATTTTATTTTTTAACGATCAACTTTAATAATATAACTTTTAAGTGATTTTATACCTTTAAAAACTACGCATACATAACACATTTGAATAACAACAATACTTCTACTTTAATCCTATAAATAATAATAGAATGAAGTTGGTATGTTCGTATGTTTGTTACTTTTTTATTTATTCGAAATGAAGATAGCGTATACCCTAGTGTGACACAAAGGCTACCGATACCTAAAGATTTAACATTAAAACAAAAATAACACTTACTGCGTACGTTATCTTCGTCTGACATTTTGCACCGGCGATAATTATTTATATTTATTTTGTTCCTATCATAGTAAGGCATTTTTAATTTATAAGCCAAGAACAAAATGTCTCAGAATCTTCGGATGTATGACGTGACAGTGGAGTTTATTACGCTTTTGATAATAAAGCAACAAAAGAACGTTGACAGACACAGCTGCAGTTCTTACTAACTTTGGCAACTTAGAATTTGCTCTTATTAATTTATAAAGACGTATAATTCTCGTAACTGAGAGGGGGTGTGATAACTCGTATTATCTCTTTGCTTATATAACATTACATTACATAGACTACATCTCTATTAATATAGTGAATTCAAATTTGAAAATAATAACGGCAATACCGTGAAATGTCAAGCTATATTAGTTGGATGCGCGATAGTGCTATCAAAGATTGATGTTAAATTTAATACAAAAATAATAATTTTGTTTTACTTACTTGTGGTATGATGTTCCGTGAGCTTTGTTTGCTGTGCTTGAATAATTCATTAGTGCATTAACACACCACACACCTATCGTGTGTGATGTGTTAGTGCACTAATAGTATTGTAAACCGATATAAGTTATAAAGGATCTAAACACGGTTTGTGGTAACTGGAAAGCACGTTCGTATAGTTAACGTATTCAAAAGCGAATGAGGTCCGGAGTGCCGGCAAGGTATTTATAACATCAAAGCGTTTCTGATAAGAGGGTACATCGGAGGTCTACGTGCCAATTATCACCTTCGTTAAGAGAAGTAAACAGGTTGATAACAGTTGCAAACAATTTGCAAAAGAATAACAATAACACATAAATTTTAACAGATAAATTAATTCCAGAGAGTTACGAGACAATTAAACGGAATGACTTTTCTTTCCTTGCTGTGGTAAACATGTTTTCCTCATTAAATTAATCAGAAATTCAAAGTTCAAATAAATACATCTGTTACTTTAATTATTATATCCTCACGCACAGTCCCTGGTGGGGTAGCAAGAGAGAACAGATCGTCAAGTGTCACGATCACTGCATACCTTTTTTCAAATTCGTCATATTTACATTTAAAATACACACGTCTTGGCGTCCGAGCACTTTATACCCTCCCATCTTAGATACATATGTAACAATTTAAACACATCAAATCCAGAAACATATGCTTAATCAATCGATTGTAATTCTTTATATCTGTCACAAATAGTACTTATTAACTGCGTAACAGACGAAAGAAACTCCGTAGGCATCCTTTCTTTCGAATCTTTGCGGTGCGAGCTTTCCTGCAAGCGATCGAACTCTGGACAGGATTTCACCGATTAGAATTCCGACCAAGACGACACGATAGCCGAGTTGGTAGTGACCCTGCCTCCGTGGCCTCACGTTCGTCGAACATCTGTTCGACGGACGTGAATGTTTGTACTCAAGTCATGGATGTTTATATGAATATATACGAGTAAATATGAATCTATGAAAATATTTAAGTAGGAATATGTTACTGTTACCCAGGCTGTTACACTACGGCGGCGATATTGGCTGACAACCTGTCATGTTGTCAATAATAAGCTTCGTTGAAAAATGAGTCGAAGAGACGGCATTGTCTAAACCTTTGCCAACTCCAGTATTAGCATTGCGAAAAAAAAATTTCGCTCCGACTTTTTGAAGCTATTGAAATGCTTGAAATTGAAACAATGGCAGAAAAAAAAACACCGATTGACTAATCAGAAAAAAAGTAAAGTAAATTTACCTCCGAGCTTGATTTAATTTGAGGTAGAACGGATTTTGGCACTTCAAAAAATTTGAGGAGTAACGGATCCCACCGTAGTGTTTCGATATTCATCAGCATTGTCCTTGACGCGTTGCTCACGTCCGTTACGTGTTTACCGCCATCGGGCCCCCCTGAAATCAATTACGTGAAAAAAGAAAGGAAGACCTTCTTCATCTTCACTTCTGAAATAAATTATAAAAGAAAGAAAATAGCTCCATGCCATTCCATTCAAAACAGGGGTAGGCAGAAGTCTAGACAATTAAGTCATTTCGATCCACGACCGAAGATATTTTAGGGACAACGTGACAGATGGTGAGCTGGTCGCTATCTTTATGTCCATGCCAACGACATAAATAGCACATAAGTTTTTGAAAAAACCCACTGTGTTTATTTATTGAGTAAAGTAGATCGAACTCGAGTCTCTTGACTCGAATTACGATTACCCAAATGCTCGGCTAACGTGACTCTGAAATTAATTATGTGGAGATAAATATGGAACTAGTAGTCACGGCTCTTTTGTGCGACCAGTCTGATCAAAGTTAAAGAAATAGATGTGACGAGAAATAAAAAGAAATATCAAAAACTATTATTATCTATACATTAATATGTCGGTTCAAAATTTAATTAAAATTGCCTAATTCTATTCATTAAATCGAGCCATTTTGGAGTTCACCTAGGCATATATTTACGTATTAGACATATGACCCTCTTCTTTTTGACAGTCTTTAATAGCAACAGCAGAGCCAGAGCCTCGGCTGGACGTAGGATTTGTCATAATAGAGGACAAAGGATGGTAAATACATTTCTATATTATAAGGTGAATCTTAAACGAAAACAAATATGTTTACAATATCGTTATAAATAAAATCGCTATCTATGCGAAGACGAACATGCATAAATAAAGTTGTTTTTTTGTGTTAATGAGGTACGCACTATGTACCCGGAGATATTAACCTTGTAAATATATTTACTTTGTAGTTTTATCAATATGGTTGATTGATGTGAATGTTTGTTGGAGTATTTTTAAATTAACACTTAAGATTCTGAGACGGGCGATATTCTAATTGGTAGAAGGTAGGCCCTTCATAGCTAAGAGTTACGGGTTCGAGCTCTGCCAAACATTAGTGTGATGAATATGAACTTAAGTCTAGCGGTTGAGTGATCGGAATCCAAGTTTAGAGATCAGAGATCTCTTGAATCGAAACATATGTACGATTGATATCGTTGGCTTGGACCTAAAGACAGTGACGGGCTCACCAACTGTCATGTGTCCCAAAATAAGCTCCGGTTGAATGTGGGTCGAAAGGACTACATTGTCTATACCTTTGGCTACTCCTGTATTGGGAAATGATTGAAGATGAATACGAATATTTGTACTCGAATCATTGATGTTTTAATGTTAATATGTATATTTATCTACGTAATCGTTTATCTATGTATTGTTTAGTTTATTGTATCGTTAGCTGAGACGCTAGGATCACGTTTTCTAAAGCTTCACCGCCTGTCACTTTATCTCTAATAAAACTCAGTGCAATTTGAGTTGAAAGTAGTAATAATTCACCTGTCAAGTTCCAAATGAGCCACGTGTCGACAGTCCCAAAGCAACACGTGCCCTCCTTCATTGCCCGGTTCACAGCGTCCACTTTATCACTGAGCCATCGCAGCTTAACCGCACTGAAGTAGGGCGACAGAGGTAGACCGCAGAGTGGCTGCAATAATCAACGTACTGATCTAATATTACACACATACGAAATTAGGGATAACATCACATAAATTGCTCTAATCCCAAAGTTAGTAGCTAAAGCACTCGTGTTATGGAATCGAAAACAACGAAGGTATCACAAACACCGAGACAAAGTAGAAATAGGTGGTTTTCTACATGGCCCGTCCGGGAATCGAGCCCACGACCTTGGAGATGGCGACACCATGGTTCATGTGATGGTAAGTGATTACTGCCGCCCATGAACACTTGCAATACCGGAAGAATAGCAGATGCGTTGCCGACCTTAGAGATAGGCATAGACTCTTTTCTTGAAGGTCTCCAAGTCGTATCGGTCCGGAAAAACCGCTGACGGCAACACATCTCATTTTACGTCCGTGACTCAAGTACAAACATTCATATTCTTCACTTAAACCTTTATCAGGGGTTCGATTTGATTCGAACCCCTAACCCTTAGCTTCGTAACACCAGGATCACTACCAACTCGGCAAACAGTTATTCTGATAATGATTAAAAATAATAGATTTTTGGAATAAAGAATACCTTCAGATAGTTTTTATTTCTCGTTTTATTCGGTACAGTGTCCAATAATTTGTCGATTGTACTCGCTGTCCGCATATCCAGCCACACTACAGCGTTGTGAAGTGGCTTCCCTGTATTCCGATCCCATACTATAGTTGTTTCTCTTTGATTTGTTACACCTACAGCTATAATATCCTAAAACATAAAGACAAAACATGTTATAAAGTCAAATTCACTTTTATTAATTCCACAATCTAATTATTTTACATCAAATAATTCTGTGGGTTGGACCAATGCAATTAGTAATGTTAAATTTTTATTTATTTTATAAATTCACACATTTTCTTACGGGGTAGACAAAGATCTATACATTTACATATATATATATATATATATATATATATATATATATATATATATATATATATATATATATATATATATATATATATATATATATATATATATATATATATATATATATATATATATATACTATTACTTCTATTACTTATGCAACAATTACTTCTATGTAGTAACTTTTAAAAAAAGTAGTACATACATAACTGGCGTTAAAATTTTTGCCTATATGCAAACAGGATTAAGAAATATTTTAAAGAAAAACTTTACAAGTACTATACATGTTTATATTTATGACAGTAATCCCTGGGAATGAGGTGATCGCTCGTAAGCTATTTTTGGAAAATATCATATCACATTTGTGTTATATATTTATACAAAATAATATTGACCAAAAAAGAGAATACCTACGAAGTTTCTTTCGCCTGTTTCTTCTCCGTTAGAGAAACCTCATTATGAAACGGTGGTAGATTAAAAAATGACTATCCATAAAAGAGTGTAGATTCTTATGTCGATGAATAAATGATTATATTTGATTTCATTTGATTTGTTGAGATTGTGAGTTTAATTATCAGATTGTTCACCTTCATTGCTTATATTATTATTGTGGATAACCTAACCTAGTTATAACCAAAGTACTATTTAAGGGACCTTAATTAAGACAAGATAAAAAGATTATAGTTCACGATCGCTGAGTGGTTTGGTGATTAGAATTCGAGCCGGGAGACCAGAGTTTGATCCTCAGGTGAGGAAGTAATTTTTTCATAACTTATTTTTTCAAAACTTACTTACCAGTTATATCGTTGACTTGGCTTCAGTGAAAGGTGGGTCGAAAGGACCTAATTGTCTGGACCTCTGTTTACCCAGTTTCGAAAATAGCGTGAAGATATTTTAAGAGATATTAAAAGTTAATATTAGGTTCATCTTAAGAAAATAGTGAGAAGAACACAATAATTAAAAACTCAATTGACAATAGTATGGAGTTTATGTCGTAATCTAACTAAATATTGTGAAAAGTGTTTCGGAAAAGTTTAATTCAAAGTGATCCTTTATTTAAACTTGATCACTATATGATTAAGCAAATGTGAAAAAAAATATAGTAGATTTCAGTGTACAAAATACATTTTTCAATATGTTTAAGTTTGTTTCGGATTCGGTTTCGTTCGAAACTGACACCAAGGCCGAAATTTCAGCCGCAATTTCGGCCTTGGTTTCAGTCGTCGAATTCTTCGAAGCCGAGTTATTTAGTTATTTCCGGGTAGGAGTGTTGTGTAGTGCTTGATGCTGTTTATGTCTTATCATTCTAAATGAACTAATCCTATATATACATAAATCTTACTTATCTTAGGTTTTGAAACAAGTCATTGGTACAACCTTGGCCTACCTCCTGGGATTACGATTTCCAATCACCCAACCACAGGACTATCGTGATTCATAAGTTTTGATATACATTCTTAAGTTTCGTTTTTGAGAAACTGGGTTTAAATATTCAACTTGACCGTCAATTCGCCGCACCAGAACTGTTCTTTTATTCACCCCCATCCCATCACTGGGGTAGACAGAGGTCAAGACGATTAAGATTAACGTGACAGGTGGTGAGCGCGTAGCCGTCTGTATGTCCAAGCTAACGAAATAATCGTACTTAATGTTTTTAAATTCCTTAATTTTTTAAATTTTTTTATATGGTTGGCTTGGACATAAAGACGGCGACGGGCTCACCACCTGTCACGTTGTCCGAAAAATATCTTCGGTGGAAAGTGGGTCGTAGGTACTTAATTGTCTAGACTAGACTGTCTACCCCTGTATTCTGAATTACGTGTAGATGTTTATTTATTTTATTTTAATTTTTTTTTTTTGAAAACCCATTGGTACGAGGCGAGCACCAGGAGATTGAATTCGATTCGATTTTCGATTTCGATCGGATTTCGAGTCAGGAGACCTCCTCCTGACTCGAAACCCGATCTCTCTATCGTGACTTATAAGAATAAGTAACAAGTTTAGCTTAGATAATTATATTTTGTTCGTTATCATAGCGAATCTTTACAATTGTTAGTGTAGAAAAACGCAAGTACGATTACTTAATGAATAAGTGCATAAAAATAGGTAGGCCCTCCCGTATTATCGTGCCTAGCGGTTAGCCTAGCGGTAGGTTAAACCAACGCTTAATGATGATGATAACGAGTAAGATATACGTAATCTCCTAATCAGTCGGTGGAAACTAATAAACGTCCAATTCGTCTCTTATCATCCAATATCAATGAACCGGGTAGTATCTGGCAACAGATCGTATATTATTGCCTAACTCATAACGGTTAAAGATGCAATAGCTTCTATCTTAAGGTCAGTTATACTGTCTCACAGATCCAAAGAACTTAATTGCATCGCGTAAGATGCAAAATACTCGCAACGCTTATAATATTTGTAGAAATCTCTAGTTTAAAGAAAAAAATTCATAATCGGTTTGCATATGACTGAGTTATGAGGTTTTGTTACCTCATAACTCATATTAAAGAAATAAAAAAAGAACGTACGAATGACTTGAGAACCTTCTAGTTTTTTTTTTTAATCGGTAAAAAAACTATTAAAGCGCCATCTAATTTAGAAAAAAAATCATAATCGGTTTGCACATGACGGAGTTATGAGGTAACAAACATAAAGCAATAAAAAAACGTACTTGAGAACCTCCTACTTTTTTTTGAATCGGTTAAAAAAATTTTTAAAGCGCCACCTAATTTCCACCACTAAGTCACCAGGGTTATACGATTAATATGTTATATGATTTATACATGTTACGAAGATAATGGGGAATCCTAAATTGCGGCTAAATGACAACAACCACGTAATAACAATAATATTCCGTGGTTAAATTAAAGGGAAATTTAAAAAATCAACTGACACTGGCAGGATTCGATTCCGCGACCACTGCTGTACCATGTATGATACCTCCGAACCATCGTGTCCTACACGCATAAGTTGAAAGCAATGTATGTGATGTTGTCCATATGTATATATGTATATTGTTATTATATTTCTAGTTACGGATTTAAAACAAGAGCTATTTTCTAAGCGTATGATTCTTTTTTTGTGTTTGTTTACTGATTTCTCAGAAAAGCATTAATATATTTAAATTTTATTAGACTCGATCTTATACGTATATATTAATATTATTATTATTATCCCTTAAGCACGATCATTACAAAGTGACAGTTGAATTGGAAACCTCATGCTTGTCAGTAGGTAAGAATACGATAGATAATCAATTTTTCCTTACTAAGTGGCTGGTCGTTGTCGATGAACCTAATAATCGCTGTCCAAGACTTTTAAACGGGAAAAGTAAAGTAGGTTCTAATTTAATGATTGTTTTGGTCATCATCATCATCATCATATCAGCCGCAAGAAGTCCACTGCTGGATGTAGGCCTCCCCTATAGATTTCCAATATGACCGGTTGTTTGCGGCCTGCATCCAGCGTCTTCCCGCGACCTTGGTCAAGTTTGACCAAGGTCGCGAGACATTTGTTTTGGTCATGATAGCCGACTATATCGTTGACTTGGACATAAAGACGGCGACGGGCTCACTCTTGTCACGTTGTCTCGAAAATATCTTCTGTGGAAGGTGGGTAGAAGGGACTTAATTGTCTAGACTAGACCTCTGTCTACCCCTGTATTAGGAATTGCGTGAAGATATTTATATATTTATATTGTTTTGGTAAAGCAGAAACGGTAAACAAATCTGACAAACTGTCCTGTTGTTTCTTACTGTTGATTAATGTGTTTTTGCTGCAAATTTTTGTTATTGTTTGTGTCTACTTAATTAATAACACTTTCTTATAATGTTATTTTCATACTTTGTTGCAATCTTAATTACGAAGTTTTAATGATGTCATTATCAGGTGTTGTTTTGACCTTTTTATGTAGGTTATCTTTGTGTTTGATGCAGGGACAAAGTCCCGAGGTACTATAAAGATTTTTTTGTTTAGGTACTTTTAATAATTTGGTATTTTTTCAGTCACTTATAAAATTAATTAAAATTTCAGTCTTCATTTCGACATTATTTGAGCTATATAATTCTTTAAAGTTAACCTGTTTTATATCTATATAGTATCTATCTCTGTAGTATGAAAATTAATAATTCCCACATTTTTTCCTATGCTGACGACACAGCTATTGTTTTTTCCGGAAAAAACTGGTCTGCAGTTAAAAAAACAGAAGAGGGTTTGGGATTAATAACTGAATTGTTAGAGAATAATCTTTTAACCTTGAACACTGCCAAAACGAATTATATCTGTTACACTATTCAAAAACATAGACAACCTGGTCTTGATTTTATACTTAAAATACACTCCTGTGATTTAAAATTGAGATCTACTAACTGTTATTGTTCTACTATTAACAAAACTGACAAAACTAAGTACTTAGGGGTAATGATTGATCAGACGCTGTATCGGAATCACATTTTTATCAAGTCACTAATAAAATAAGGAAACTGATTATGATATTCAAGCCCTTAAGACATTTGGTACCTGGGAAGAACTTGATTGATAAAAATTTCTCTAGGAATAATATGAGGGAAATCTATTCAGTGCTGTCACAATCTATTTTTGAGCGGGTAAAATAAAAATGATGGGGTCGAAACGTGCAAAACGCGCCCTATTAAAGGTTTAATTTATTTTAAACAAATAAGATTTCAAACAGATGAACTATATAGTTGAATATGAACTATATAATAACTGATGGCATATGCCATCAGTTAGATTCTATCAGTAAGAAAGATGTCCAATCTTTTTACTGTACTGAGAAACCACAAAAATATAACATATGATCACAGCATAAAACAAAATAATAGAAAAAAATCATTTTTAGACGTGAGAGGCCAAATACTGAATTTGCTAATAAACAATATATAAATCACATAAAAACAATATATAAATAAAATAAGCTAGACATCTACAGCAAAACACTAAGAGGTTGCAAGAAAGTGATTATAATTTTTTTAATAAATAAAATAATAAATAAATAAATATCTTCACGCAATTCCCAATACAGGGTTAGACAGAGGTCTAGTCTAGACAATTAAGTCATTTTGACCCACCTTCCACCGAAGATATTTTCGGGACAACGGGACAGGTGGTTCGCCCGTCGCCGTCTTTATGTCCAAGCCAACGATATAATTCGTACATAAGTTTTTGAAAAATGGGTTTTTGAAAAACTTATGACGGTACGAGGTACGAGCCTGCTACTTGGGTATGGAACTCGGGTCTCTTGACTCGAAATTCCAACCACCCAACCACTCGGCTATCGTGACTTTTTTCTTCTTGACAATTTTTTTGAATAAAAAATAAAATAAATAAATATCTTCACGCAATTCTCAAAACAGGGGTAGACAGTGGTCTAGTCTAAACAATTAAGTCCCTTCGACCTGTTTCCACCGAAGATATTTTCGGGACGACATGATAGGTGGTGAGCCCGACGCCGTCTTTACGTCCAAGCCAACGATATAATTCGTACATAAGTTTTTGAAAAACCCATTGGTATGAGCCTGCCACTTAAGGATCAAACTCGGGTCTCTCGACTCGTAATTCCGACCACCAACCATTCGGCTACCGTGACTGAAATTTTTTTATGAATTTAAATTATGATGAAACGGAGTCCTTATTACATCACATTAATTAAAACACACTCGTTGTTGGGATATGAATCCCAACACAATTCCTAATTTTTATAAAATACACTCCTAATATATACACACTTCTATAGAACGGAACATGAATACTATTGAGATACAATTAATTTTATAATGTAACTATATGAGAATAGTTATATATTAATTTTGAAGTTTAATATGTTTTTTTTCGGTTTTCTTTCTTTTCATTTAATAAGCTTAGTGAATAATTATAAATTTTAATTATTATATCGTAATGAGCTATGGAAGAGCGAAGCTACCTGTCACAGGCATTTTTGCTTACTAGGTGATTTCAATCACCGTACTTGGAATGTAAGTAACTATTTAACAAAATAAAATTATTATTATTATTATTATTATTATTATGTATATCTATCTGAGTGGAGTTTATGCAAATATTTTCTTTATTTTGTAAAACGTAAATTTGCTGTTGAAATTTTTAGAAATTATCTTTGCCAAGAACCTTACTGTAGTATCATGTTCTTTAGCTACAGAATGAACTAACTGAAATGCCAGTAAAAGTGTATATAAAAAAATTGGTCAAGGCGGGAATTTGGTCGAGTTGGTAACGTATGTGCATGCGGAATGCCAAGTGAAACCAGTAACTGAAGTAGTTGTTCTTATTAGTCCTGACATTTCAGATGTATATTAATTGTCATATCTCCAGTGATTATTATGTTGTTATATCGGGAAATATAGTAGTGGTCATGTCGAATGATTGGATTTTTTTTATTTAGTTATGTTTGAGACTATTTGTTTCAGTAACTAGTTGTTCATCCAAAGATACAGCCCACTACAGACATTAATTACTTTTTTAAAATAAGTGTCACCTTCTAAGTTTAGAGCGTTATCTATGTTTGAGAGCTTATACGAGTAAATAGGCCATTATAATATCGACAAAGTAATATTATATTGTCCCCAAGATTCAGAAGCATCGGTCTCTTTTACGCCAGCATGCTAATGTCATTCAATCGGAGCCAGTAAAAGCAAGTGGTGCGGAGTTGCATAGGAATGTGAGGGAAATAAAAGACAAATGGTTGAAAGATAAGGCCGAACGCATGCAGTGGCTTATTGACACTAACCTACTGGGAGCATTTTATGATGAGGTCCGAAAACTTGTTGGCACTGCTAATCGCATCAGAGAGCCTATGAAATCACTCGACGACACTAAACTGCTTACCAACAAGCAAGATGTTCTCAATCGTTGGGGAGAACACTTTAACAACTTACTCAATGTGGACCGAGCTGCAGACCTCGCACATCAGCTCCATGTCTGCATTGCCCACGATAAATGAGTTGGATAGTCCACTGTCTCTGCAGGAGGTCATCGGTCAATAAAGCGGTCGGTGTTTACTATGTGCCTGGGGAATTGTTAAAGTATGGTGGCTCACAGCTTCAAAAAGCTATTTGGAAACTGTTCGCTCGAATTTGGGACGAAGAGCGTGTCCCTAATGACTTTAAAGTCTCTTGTAACTGCCCACGCTTAAGTTTTACTTAACCGCTTGACACCCTTGTCTGAAGACATTTTGCCCGAATCCCAGTCTGGCTTTCGGCCTAATCGGGGCACGTGTGAGGCTATTTTTTCTATTCACCAACTTTAACAGAAAAGTCGAGAGCAAAGTCAACCATTGTTGCTGTTTTGTTGACTTAGAAAAAGCCTTAGACAGTGTGGCCCGTGAAGCACTTTGGGCGGTACTATCGAACCTTGGATGCACGGATAAGTTTGTAAGAATGGTCCGACTCCTGCATGATGATATGTGCTGTTGTGTCAACGTACAAGGTGAACAATAAGAGTTCTTTTCGGTAACCTGCGGCGTTAAAAAAGGCTGCGTACTCGCCCCAACTCTGTTTGCTATGTACTTTGCAGTTATAGTTTGGGAGGCTTTGCAGACTTTATCTAAGGGTTTTCGTATTCGGTATCGTATCGACGGCGGCGGGGTCTTCAATCTAGCCAGACGCTCTTAGAAGCTCTTAGCTTACACCAAAATGTCTCACGTGACCATCACTGAGATGATGCGTGCAGTCGATTTATGCTTTGTGGCGGAATCCCCGGAGGGTCTACAAAGACTTTTGTTAAGTCTCGATGAGTCGTGTCCATGATTTGGCCTGAAAATCAGTGTAAAGAAAACCGAAATAATGCTTCTGGATACAGTGCTCAGGGTCCCGATGGACATCAAAGTCTATAACGACTCGCTTAAACTCCTAGACAAGTTCAAGTATCAGAGCAGCAATGTGTCATCAAAGTGCCTCCTTGATGATAAAGTCAACAGTAGAATTGGAGCGGCTGCAAAGGCTGCCTTTGGCAAACTTCGTCCCAAGGTACTTCGTTCACAAGACATAAAGCTCTCTACGAAAGTAGCTGTGCACATGGCAGTCGTTCTGCCCAATCTCCTTTATGCCTCTGAAACGTGGGTCCTATACCAGAAGCATATCCGTACATTAGACAGATTCGATCTTAGATACCTATGCGACATTATGTACATCCATTGGTCGCACCGTATTCGAAACACGGAAGTACTTCAATACGCTAATGTCAGCGGCATAGAGGTATATCTAATGAAGCGGCAACTGAAGTGGTGTGGCCATGTCTTCCGGATGTCTGGTAATGCTGTGGCAAAGCGCTTCTTCTAACTGCATTATGGCAAACGAAAACAAGGCGGCCGTTACTGCGGTTCAAAGATGTACTTATGCGACATATGAAGAAATGAGACTTAGATCCGTGGAGGCGTGAGCACTCAGGTATTAGAGTATGAGGGAGTACGAGTACGTATGAATGAGCCCGATGTCAAACGAGACGCGCTCAAAGCTCGATTACCTGCAGCCATCACTTACAATAATGTTAGAGGGTGTTGACCAGTGCTCCATGTGCTCGCACGTTCAGCGCAAAAAGAGAATGAATTGTAGAGAGTAATAATGAATTTAATATTTTATGAAGAAATTTTAGCAAATGGCTAGGGGGTTAGATAGAATACAGTTTTCTAGATAACATGTGAATTTATTCTATCAATATTATTTTGTGTTATCGAATTTTAATATTTGAGATCTTAACAGTTACTTTTATTATGCAATTTTATTGATTTTTAAAGCATATTTATGCTGAACTTTTATGTTACTAAATTAAAGAGAAAAAAGTTAAAATTTCAACTGACACGCGCGGGATTCGAACCCGCAACCTTTGCCGATCCGTGGCGACGCTCTTACCTCCGAGCGACCGTGTCTTACACGCATTGAAATTTTAACTCTGTATTATCCTTATATTACTTGTGCCTTGTTTATTGGCATAGGCGCCACCTGTTATCCCTTTTGCAAGTGACAATTTGATAATCTTTTTACTTACTTTTATGTTAAGATTGCCTTGTATTATTAAGATAGAAATGTAACTAGTCTGACCATAAATACGGTGACAAAAAAACTTTTTTTTCTTAATTTCCTTCTTTCAACTTTTTAATTAGTTTTAAATTTGATCATCTATATTATTTAAAATACTTCTCTCCTTTTTCGCCATTTCACATATTTTTTCGTGTTCATTATCAAATTACTATATAGAGAGGGGCATTAAAGTGAAAATAGGATTGCAGCGATTGTCTTGTATAAAGTGGGTATGGAGCCATCGGTCATATATCAGGCACTTCAAAAGTTTGGTATCAGCCGCATGTTTGTATATCTTACTATCAACAGATATAACCACACATCCTTTGTCGAACAGAAAGATCGGGGCGGCCGTGTGCTGTTAGAACTGTTTGACGACCTCCATGGACGAGTGGCGTAAAAAAAAGAAGAAAAATAGAACTATAAAGGCTGTTAATAACATTGAAGCCACCATTTGTAGAAACTCCATTATGAAGCAAAAAATCTTAAGGAAGATAGAACTAGACCTGAAGCTGGGTATTTATCGTCGATATACGGGACATGCCTTAAATCAATGTTTACAATTTAAGAGAGTGACACGTAGGTGAAAGGCACAGAAACATCCTCTTTACCAATAAAAAAATTTTTATGATTGAAAAAAACTACAAAAAGCAAAATGATAAAGTCAGTCAGTCACTGTTTTAAAGAAGCTGCTCAAGTGGTCGGAAAGGTACAATGTGGTCATCATTCTGCGCCAGTGATGGTTTGATAGGGCATGTTTTATTAGGGAATCACTAAACTACATATTTGTGAAAAGGAGTGAAATATTCAGCCAAAGTGTATCAAGATACAGTTTTGAATCATGTTCTAAAACCTCTCAGCAATACACTTTTTTAAAATATATACTTTCCAGCAGTACTCTGCACCTAGTCACAAGGCATGAATTACTAGCCTGGCTTAAAACCAATGTTCTGGACTTTGAGAGCTGAAGACTGTCCCTCATCAAGCCCAGACCTCAACTCTTTAGACTTCAAACTCATTCAGTTTTAGAGGACACTGCCTGCTCTAAATGACACGGCGACGTTGAGTCAAGAAATCTTTGAAGAGAAAAAATCTTTGAAGCAAGCAGTGGCAAAAGACAGATAGAATATTTTTTTTTATTTTGCAGAGACTAATAAATATGTAGGCATAAATATTAAATAATATTATGTTACTTCACAAAAAGCATTTTACAATGTAATAGTATCCAATTAATGTGCAATGTAAAGCATCCAATGCAAATGTAAAGCATCCAATTACAGTTACAGTCCTCCATGACCACTGATTCTGTAAAGCATTCAAAACATAGGGAAGTAAAAATTGTTTGTTATAAACTAATAAAAAACGCGATAAAACATGAAAATTATTTTATTTAAGATGTGTAGCTTTCACATAAATACAAGAAATCATATATATATATATATATATATATATATATATATATATATATAATATATATATATATATATATATATATAATATATATATATATATATATATATATATATATATATATATATATATATATATATATATATATATATATATATATATATATATATATATATATAATATATATATACATATATATATATATATACATATATATATATATATATATATACATTTATACATATATATATATATTTCATTTACAACTGCACAATTTTCTATATCATATACCATTGGCTTGGATATAAAGATGGCTACAGGCTCACCACTTCTCACATTCTTGCGAAATTTTGTATTATTGTGAAGATATTCTCAAACTACATCTTAACAGTGTTATCCAGACTTACTTAACACTAAGTATTTCAGAGGCCCGAGGCTTGATCGGAAATAGAGGAGAGATGGATTTATGACAAAATACTATATACAAACCTCAATGATCAGACGTGGGTCTCTTGACTTGAATTCTGATCACCCAACCATTCAGGTATTGTGAATGTCATATTATATTATGTATAGTATTGTGACTGTAATATTATGAATGAAAAGCAGTATATTGTGTACATAAAATTAAAAAGAGAATATTTTCATTTTTCTTCATGTACATCATCACAATTACATAGTGATTGACAACTTGGGTTGGGATATGTACAACCACTCAGTGAATAAACAAGAAAGCAAAAACGAAAACCTATAGATAAAAATTATACCTTTAGAAAATATAAGAAAAAGTAAAATAAATAAAATAAATAAATATCTTCACGCAATTCCCAATACAGGGGTAGACAGAGGTCAAGTCTAGACAATTAAGTCCATTTGACCCACCTTCCACCGAAGATATTTTCGGGACAACGTGACAGGTGGTGAGCCCGTCGCCGCCTTTATGTCCAAGCCAACGATGAAATTCGTACATAAGTTTTTGAAAAACTCATTGGTACTGCCACCTGGGGATCGAACTCGGGTCTCGACTCGAAATTCCGACCACCCAACAACTCGGCTATCGTGACTTTCATAAGAAAAAGTAGCTACATTATATAATGCCTTCATATATACGTTAAGGTCAAGAGTTTACTCAATAAATAAAAAAAAATATTACGTAAGCAAAGGTTAATTACCTTGGCACTTCCACCGAGGGAGATCAATTGCTCCACCGCTTTGTCGATGCATGTCGTCACTACTTCTAGTATTACTTCCGGATCTTGTTCAACCCATCCTTCTTGAGGAAAGTAGTTCCCTAATTCTTTTTGGTGAACGGCAACTACTTCTGATGAATTCGCTTTGAATATTATAAAGCGAGCGCTAGATGTGCCTTCGTCTATTGCACCAACCAATGGCCCAAACTTTCCGAAATCCGACATGATCAATGGGGAAAAGTAACGAAAAATATAAAGAAATATTTAATTACGGAAATGAATTTCTACAGTACTACTACCCACTATTTCGTAGCTGATAATGTGCTTTGATGATTAGGTTTGATAAAAATATTTACGTTATCGCTGTCACTGTCAATGTCAATTTTGTAAATGTCAGTTGTCAGTCTGAATAGAGAAGTAAATAAGAATCGATAGATTGAAAAACTTATTGATTCGAGCAATAGGCGTTATCGAAACATCAAATTTATCGGAGCATTATTGGTAGTCGCCAAAATATTTATGATTTTATGAGGAATAATTAAATTCACAATTTCCATGAGTAACTATTTTCGTAAATATTTATTTCAATGATAATAATATATATAAATATGAAAATATCTTCACACAATTCCCACTACAGGGGTAGACAGATGTTTAGTCCGTAGAAGGTGGGTCCCTTCGACCCACCTTCCACCGAAGATATTTTCGGGACAACGTGACAGGTGGTCAGTCCGTCGCCATCTTTAGGTCCAAGCCAACAATATAATTTGTACATAAGTCACTAGAGGATCGAACTCGTGTCTCTTGACTCGAAATTCCGACCACCCAACCACTCGGCTGTCGTGACTTTTATTTTTGTAAATTACAATTTATTAACATCGGAACTTGTTTTTGTAGTATTTAGATAATTTCCAATATAGAACAATTAGATAGTGTTGTGTTAACATTATAATTTTCTTTTCCATTTCGTTAAATATATTTTTTTTGCCTAGGATTTGAATAAAATATAACTTAGGTCATTATGTCAGTGCCATTCAAGTAAATTATCTACTACTTTTTAAGTGATAAAAATTTAATCAAAATATTTACTTTGTATGTAATATTATCACAGTCACTGCCAATGGAAGTGGAACAATTTTCTCTGTGACAGAGACCGCGCCCGATTTCTAGGTATTTCGACAAAGGAATCCAGTTACTGGATACATGCTTTACCATTAAGTAACCTTGGTACATTACTGGATAGCGAAAGCTTACGCATAGCTGCAGGAATACGATTCGATTACGCATCGATTTCTCAATCACATCGATGTCCTTACGGCAGCGACGTCGACGAGTTAGGCCTCCACGGACTTTCATGCTAAAAAAGTTGCAGGCAAACTGCTTCGTCACGGCTCCTTGAAAGAAACCATCCGAAGGGATCTTGTTTTTATATATATTCCCTCGATTTTAGAGTCTTGTTCCGAATATTTAGAGGGGATGGTAAGAGACCCGATGGCTTGACATTAGTTCTTTGGGAGAGAGGCTAAGCTCTTGTGTCAAACGCTACTTGCGCTACGCGCTCAACGGTTAAGTCAAGCCATTCAACGTGGAAATACAGCCAGCGTTCATGGTACCTTGCCACCAGGAGGAGGGCTCTACGATTATAGTCGTTTTTAGTTAATAAGTATTGTATATATTAACATAATTTTGTTTCTGTCAATAAAGTAATGGAAGTTTTATTAATATCACTATAATATTGTTTTATAATATACATTCATTAGGCATCGACTAATCGACGAAACTATCGAATCATCAATGTTGTAAGTATCGAGTCGTCAACGACGTTAGAAATTTATGCGGAATCACTAAATCCGTCATCGTTTTCATTGGCTTTGGATACCAAATCATCAAAATTTAAATTCTAAGCGCTCTTTTGTAATTAAAACATTTTAAAACATGTATTTTTTTTAACATTAAGGTACTCAATAAAATAAAACATACGTTCCATCAATTTTATGAAATATTTTTTTCATTATTACGTATGCATGAGGGCTAAGATGGCTATAGGCTCACCACCTATTACGATGTCCCAAATAAGTTTCGGTGAAAAGTGGGTGGAAAGGATGTTAGGTCTAGTCAATACGATCCCAAATTGCGTGGGGATGCGGCAAAAAACTTATGTATAAGAACTCCATGAAAGTTTTATTTATAAATTAAAAAGTAAAATAAAAAATTCACACCTACATTGACTACATAGTATAACACTAATTCGTAAGTTTTTTGCATAGCTTGGGATCATATATAATACGTATTACTAGGTGATACGGCAAACGTTGTTTTGCCATATAAATGATTTCTAAGGAATTTGTAGAGTAAAAAAGGCTATAATAATAGGGGTTGGTGATAGAATGATGAAAATTTAGGGTTGTATGTGTTTTAGATTTGTGCTCGTAATATGGAAATTAAGTTGTTTTGTTTGATGAAAAACTCTCAAATCTGAGTTTTTCACATTCACGTGGGTCACGTTCAAAATGTTTTACGCAACTGTGTCTATCGACTTAAGTTATTGTATCAAATTATCTTATTAACGCTAATTTACGTATCAGGCTGTGTCTTCACGCAATTCCCAATACAGGGGTAGACAGAGGTCTAGTCTAGACAATTAAGTCCCTTTGACCCTCCTTCCACCGAAGATATTTTCGGGACAACGTGACAGGTGGTGAGCCCGTCGCCGCCTTTATGTTCAAGCCAACGATGAAATTCGTACATAAGTTTTTGAAAAACTCATTGGTACTGCCACCTGGGGATCGAACTCGGGTCTCTCGACTCGAAATTCCGACCACCCAACAACTCGGCTGTGTAATTCTGTAGTTTTATCTAAACTAGATTACGGTGAAGCTGTTTTTGATTCATGCTTATTAATGCGTACTAAAATTTCTTGCGCGCGCTTTTGTTTTAATATACCTTCTCGTTCATGCATGTTACTCCGTATTTAAATGAAGCCAATGTTCTAAAGATGGACAATAGTAGTTCATTTCACTTTGCTACATTATTATTTGGTATTATTAGAGATAAAAAACCTCCATACTTTTATGCTAAACTATACCGGATGAGCGAGCAAAACGATCACTATTCTACGAGAGCATCTGCCTATAAATTAATTTTTCCTCTTCACTGTTCTGCTGCTTTCCTGAGAGCAGACCCTTTTGTTGCTATACTGGAATGCCCCTAATTAATATTTTCTTTCTTCATTTTTTTTTATTTGATTTTGTTTTGTTTTTGTACGTTTATGATTTAAATACTGTTTTTTTTGTTTCGGTGAAATAAGCAACAAATGAAGTCTCTTTCTTTCTTTCTATTTTTAAAGCCACATCATAAGACGAAATACCTATATATCTCCGTAGCCTTCCCCGTAGCGACATCTACTATTATATTACTCATTTATATTTCGACGAAGCATTGGAATAAAATGTTCAATTGTTACAATCAACTAACAAGTTGAAACAAAATTGTCTTAACATAATGGTATTCAACAAAAATAATCAAAACTGGCACAATAGTTAGCAATCCCTTGTAAGGATTTGAAATAAAAAAAATACGCCCTAACCACTTGGCAAAACAATTTTTTAAAATAAAAATAACAAAAGAAATATGAAAATTATTTTCAACGCAGCTTTAACATTCGCTCCATCTATTGGCCTATACCCTTTCATGTTTTGTTGAGTAATAAAGAGAATAGTTCCACCATTTCTGAACAGATGTCGCTATCATTAGAAATTATTACAACGCGTGTGATATCTGAATTCGCATCATTCTGTGATTTCCTTTGGGCTTAATTTTTTTTTAGAATAGGTCGCAAACGAGCAGGTAGCACACGTGATGGTAAGTGATCACCGCCGCCCATGAACATCCACAATATCAGAGGAATAGCGCTGCCGGCCTTTGGGATAGGTATAGTCTCTTGAAAGTCTCTAAGTCGTATCGGTTCGGAAAAACTACTGACAGCGGCATATTCCATATAATGCAAGTGCGTGGCAGAAATTCTGCGAAAAACGCAGTGTGGTGGAATGCCAAGCGTCAAGGTGATATCGATGGAATTATTGATTATATCGAAGGTTTGATGGTGAATTTCAGCAGCTGGGATTAATCCGACCAATATCTGGGAACACTTCTCGTAGAATATCTCGTTAAAAATGCAAAGATGCAACATCTCTTCGCAAAGCTAGGGGATCAAGTTGATCAGACAGAACATGGTCATAAACGATTCGAGCCGCTCGATACATCAGTGTAGACATCTTTTGTCTTACATAGGCTTAATTTGTCTGAGTGATGAGATGTATTACCTGAGGTTTAAGTTAAAAGTATATTATTTTAAATAATATGTTATGCTTATTTCTTAAGCCTCTGTATTGTAATATAAATTAAAACAGTTGTGGTATTAAAAATTTTATTGCAATTATTCTAATGGTTTTAGATATTTGACAGCTTTAGATATTTGCTCCATCTAGTGGCACCTAATGAAAATGCCCTTTATACGCTTAGTCAGAAATAGTATCTCCGTTTACTCCTAATAGATGTCGTCCCTAGTATCAAATTCAAGGTACGATGCAACTTTGCTGGAATTTGCAGTCCGAATAATCTGTGCCTTCTTATTCGTATCGGGGTCAAATATATCTGTTATAATTTAGTAATGCTTTTAGCAAGTTTTTAGCTATTTAGGTTAGTCTTGTCTGCCCTCTGATGGGTTTTTCACAGGCCGTAGAGTTAGGATTTACAACTTGTAGACACCAACAAATCAAAGGCACATAAGTGTCTGGTTTTAAGAGTTAGCCGACATTGCAGAGATGGCTTGCGCGAAGTTGTTATGTGGGTTAGGCGAGATCACTTCAAGAGCGTGTTGGTGGACTGTAGTTGTAAAGTATTTGCGTCGTGGCCTTAGAACTACCCTCCCTCCTACAGCAGAGGAGGAATCTTTTAGCGATTTGTTTATTATATCATAACAATTATTAATTATGATTAATTTTAAGTTGATTATCCTCCTTATTCTCAAACAGGGCGGCGGCAGCAGCTTAGGTATGGCTATTGCAAAGATGAGCGGAGCATAGGTTTAATCATTGGTTAAATTCTGTGGATTACAACTTACAATATCTGTTCCTTGTTTTACAATTCCTTTCCATGTGCAAATAGAATGCAAAGTTTAATGGACGATAAGAAATCGGCGAATGTTCAGTATGTAAGTAGACTTCTCTGTATATGTACAATTCTTACTTTACAGTGCGGTTGATCGATAATCAAACTGTGTGGAAAATTGATAATCAGATACTTATTTATCCGAGTTAAGAAAAAAGTTTCTTTATAAATAAAATTACATATAAAATCTTCCAAGATTTCGAGAAAAGTTAAACCTTTCATTTCTACGCGTCAAACGCGTGATTGAAGCTTACTCTTTGGACTCTTTCCACTTTTGTTAGCTATTTGATTTGTGGTACCAGACACCATGTACCTTAGATGCAGCGGCCTATCACCGGTATGTTGATAGCTATCTGCCGGCTGCAAATTGTTGACGCGCCTTACGCTTTCTGTAGAGCAACGTATCGAATAGCATACTTTTTAACCGTATAAGTAGGATAATATTACGACAGGCTTATAATTTATTATTTACATTGTCGTAACCTTCGGTACGTTAGTTACATATAACACAATCGTCAAAGATACTTTCACTTTACTTTATTTTAAATTCCTTATACTCCCGATCACCAATTGTATTTTCGAAGCTTTTCTCCTAGTCGATCTTTTATGCAATCACGGCAAGATAAGGTACATCCGTAAGCAACAGGTCAATGTATGAACTATTTGTGTACCAAATTTTTTCATACGTACACCCTTTTTAATGTTTACGGATCTTTCAAATACTGGTTTTCTTTTCACTGAAGCTCATTTAAGAGGCAGCTTGACAGGTGGTGAGCGAGCGCAATCTTAGCGGCCAAGCAACGCTTATAAATACATTTTACATAGATGGCCATTAGTCGAGTACAAACATTCATATTCGTCACCCAAAAGCTTGCCCTTAGCAGTATTCGAACCCGTTAAACTTTAGCTTCGAAGAGGTCAGTCACTGCCAACGGTCAGGTCGCCCGACTTTCATATTTTTAATTTTAGAAGGAACACAAATTTCCTTACTGTGTATGTTCCTACTCTATTCTTCTACTGCGTAGTTTTTATAAAAATAAATAAAAAAATTGTTAATGAATATTACGTGCTGCTGTAGGTTTATATCTTTTCAAGGTAAAACATTATAATTGGTTATTGTAACAGAGATTATTATCATTATTACTTCTTTTGTTATATCGTTTCCATTATACCACATTTGTTTTCTTTTAAGCTGAAATACATTGTGGCTTAACAAATACATTCATAATCTAAAGATTACACTCAAAGATAACGTAGAGCGATCGTGCCATCAATATTTTTTAAATGAATAAATAAATATATACCTAGACAGGGATAATGGACCCCAAAGTAAGTAGCTAAAGTACTTGTGTTATGGAATCAGAAACAATCAAGTTACCACAAACAACCTGAAGCGATATAATGTTGAGATAATATATAAGATAATGGCTTTCTACGTTAACCCGTCCAAATAGACCCCGGGACCTCAGAGAGCTTGAAATCTGGTCCGCCATTTGACTACGAAGGTCGTCTTAGATTAAAAACCTAAACATATATTGGCATATCGAAAACTATACTACTTTTTGTGTTTAGACAGATAAATGCAGGGATGAAAAACAGTCCAAATTAAATCAAATCATTTATTCATATATATATATATATATATATATATATATATATATATATATATAATCTACCACCGGTTCCTTAGAAATTAGTAAATTGCAACCATACAACTGCAACAAACTATTTCAAAAGTAATCCCTAGGACTAAGAGGAAAAGCTTCATTGCCCGTAATTATACTAGCTCTTGTACTAGTATAAGTAGTAACATAGTTTTTAATAGTGGTAGAGCCACGCATCAGCTTTTGTTGTTTTATGAATGGGCCGGCTGGACCGGGGACGTACCACGACCTCACAGAATACCGGCGTGAAGTAGAAGTCTAACAAACTTCTGCGTTTCGTCTGGTGAGTGCAGGTAACCCCCAAAATTGGGGCAGGGGGGGTGCGTGGGCCACCGGCTCTCTAAGGGAGGCAACGCATCTGCTAAGCCTCTGGTATTGCAGGTGTTCATGGGCGGCGGTAATCACTTACTATCACGTGAGCCACCTGCTCGTTTGCCTCCCTTTTATATAAAAAAAAATTGTACTCTGGAAACCGTAAAACAAGAGCCGCTGTACTGCTATTTGGCGGCAGACATAGGTGAGAGTGTGATAGTGACTCAGGTCTAGGTAGAGAAGTCCAACACGGTATAGTAATAAATTCATACGTACACGATAAATAAGGTAGCTTTTAAGGTAGCTTAGCTTTGACGGAAAGGCCACTATAAACTAAGATATCAAGTAGTATGTTGATATCGGGTACGTAAAAACTAATTACCTATTTTTGCGGATTAAAAGGTATTATAGAAAGAAAGAAGGAAACACGTTTATTCACGGTCCGAGTACTGTCAACAAATAATACAAAAAGAGAACACATTCCTTAGATATTGAAGTATAATAAAATAAAAGTATAAAATAAAAAAGTCGTATATCAGTGCTGCAACATAAGTCCGCGAAACGGACTGGACTCGGTAACAGACGAGATTCCGAAACAATCCCGGTACTGATTTTTATGTACAGGAATAAGAGGCTAGCACACGGCAGTACGACAATTTTATTAAAACTTACTTTACTTTAAAAGCGAAACACATTAGCCGATTGGCTTTGTGATCGGAATTCGAGTTTTAAACTTTATGTACGACTAGCTGCCTCCCGCGGCTCTGCCCGATGTTTAACTGTTAATCGTAACCATAATTATTTAGAGATTAGCCGGACAGACAAAAATTGTAAAAAATGTTATTTTGGTGTACGTACACGTACCGTGTATATATATATATATATATATATATATATATATATATATATATATATATATATATATATATATATATATATATATATATATATATATATATATATATATATATATATATATATATATATTCATATACATAGTCAGGTCATAAGTATTGTCACACAGTAAAAAATTTTCTTTTAGAATGCTGGCCACAAAAGAGTTTATTGAATTCGAATTTCGAATTGTTCATGAAAATAAAACTACATACTTTTTAGAATTTAGACGCTTAAAGAAGACCGTGTTGCAGTTATTGCGTTGCATCGTTGCGGCTACGCGCCAATTCTAGTTTTTGACATACCGAAAAATTTGAATATAAACTTAAGATTCGTTAATCGTACCATCAAACGATACAATGAAGACTCTAGTGTAGATGACAGGTCAAGAAGTGGTCGCCCTCGGTCTGTTAGGACTCCAGCAGTGATAAAAGCTGTGAAGGCTCGAATTCAAAGAAATCCCAAACGTAAGCAGAAACTGTTGGCCCTACAGATGGGGTAAGTAAAACCACGGTGAAAAGGGTGTTAAATGAAGACTTAGGGCTTCGGGCAGATCGAAGATAAACAGGACATTGTTTAAATGCTCGTCTAATGCACCTGAGACTGAAGAGATGCCGCGCTTTGTTTAAGCGGTACGCGGGAAAAAAATATTGGGAAATTCTTTTTACGGATGAAAAATTTTTTACCGTATAAGAGAGTTACAACAAACAAAATGATAAGGTGTGCGCGCGCACACAGTAGTGAAGAAGCGAGCAACCGTATTCCGCGTGTCCAACGAGGTCATTTTCCATCCTCACTCATGGTATGGTTTGGAGTTTCTTATTGGGGCTTAACAGGGGTACATTTTTGCGAGAAAGGTGTAAAAACGAATGCAGTTGTGTATCAAAATACAGTCCTGACGAACCTTGTGGAACCTGTTTCTCATACCATGTTCAATGCAATGGGTATTCCAACAAGATTCGACGCCAGCTCATAGAGCGAAGAGCACACAAGACTGGCTGGCGGCGCGTAAAATCGACTTCATCGGGCACGAAGACTGGCCCTCCTTCAGTCCAGATTTGAATCCGTTAGATTACAAGATATGGCAATAATTGGAGGAAAAGGCGTGCTCCGATATTGACATGGACCTCGTTCGTGCTGCGATAGACGAATGGCCGCACAGATTGAAGGCCTGTATTCAAAATTACGGAAGTCATTTTGAATAAACTTTAGTGTCATAAGATTCTATATTTTGTTAAGTTCATCTTAGTATATAAATAGTTACATAATGAATAAACTTGTTTTAATTATTTTAGGACAAACATGTGACAGAATTTATGACCTGACTAGGTACATGCAGTAAAAAACTGTTATTTCAATATTACAAACAGACACTCCAATTTTAATTATTTGTATAGATTTATATAGTTGACTTGGACTTAAAGACAGCGACAGGCTCACCATCTGTCACGTTGCTCCAAAACATGTCTTCAGTGAAAGATGGGTCGATTGGACTTAACTGTCTGGACTTGTGTCTATCCCCGTATTCGAAATTTTTATTTTTTTAAGCATCATATTTACATATTTTTTAGTATTCATTAACATAATTAATTGCTGGTTATTTGCTAGGCTTAGTCTCATTCGCATAAATAAATAAAATAAACATTAATTGTGTTTAGAAAATGAATGTTATTCGATTTTCTGTACAACGCGGAATCAGAGACGACTAGAACGGCTGCTGAGTAGCCTTCTCTTTTTTAAATAATAGTTTTTACATTTACATCTTTTTTTTATTATTCATTGATAAAAAATATTGGTAGTTATTTAGTTAGCTATTCGCATAAATAAATAAAGTAAACATTAATTGTATTAAAAAAAATATGTGATTGATTTTTGTTGCACCGGAGAAAAAAGAAAAAGTGAATTACAAATTACTTACTCGTACACATTTACTTTTTTCATAGACACATACACACTTACATACATACATAATGGCCTCTTGGCAGGCGGATTGCCGATGGCAGTACGAGACCACTCGCACCTCAGACGCTGCTGCCCATTAAAAGCAGGACTTAATGCTATTTCTCTTAGGAGGGTTTTCTATAATAGCTAATTGGAAAGCGATTGTCGGTCGCAGTACCAGACAACTAACAATTTAACCCCTACTGGCCGTCTTCGGTGTGATGAACTTTGGTCTGGTATTATCTGAGATGATATTAGCCTATATAATCTAGGCTTCCTTAGTCGTCTCTTACGAAACCCACAAAAAAGCAGGTGGAATATTCTTACCGTAACCACATGGCAAAACTTTCAATGATTGGATACAGTACAATGAAGGTATTTTTGCCTATTTTATCGTGTTTTATTTTTACTTTTATAACTTCCCGACATTTTACAAAATGTTTTAAAGGAGGATGTAAAATAAATTGAAATTAATACGCGATAAAGTTAATTACCGTATTCACAATACAAGGAAAATTCTTACAAATATAACCAATAAACATTTATACTTACTTCTCTGCACGCTGACGGAGAGTGCACTTCCTGATGAAGTAGTCAGAGTGAAAAAAAAGGACATGTGTCACTATCCTCACCAACCTCTTTCAAATTCATCATTTTCTTCATAGAAGCAAGTCTAGGTATCCGAGTACTCTCCCTTTCCTCTTCAAGCAATTTGGTCTCATGGTCATGGAAAATTAGTGTCGGTCTATCTCGTCCGCTTTTAATTTTAACTTTCGCGTTGTATATCTCCTTCACCATTCGGTCACCGCTCATTCGCTCAACGTGCCCAAACCTTGTAAACAAGCCCTTATTCATTTTATTTTTAGATCATCATGCAAACCTGTCATATTATTATCTTTTCGTTTTAATTTTGGTCGGCCAATGTAACGTGCGGCCATTTTATGAAGATATCGCATTTTCACAGCTTTCAGCTTGATTTTTTGGTTCTTCTGGCAGACCTAAAATCCTCTCCTAATGCCCTTTTTTACCTGGCGTTTCATTAACGCAATCAGAGAACGGTTGACTTTGATTCCGTCAGCTACACGCCTGTTCACATCTAAATCACATCTTCCATATCAGCTAAAAGCGCTTCCCAAGTTTACAATTCCATTCACGGGTTCTATACATTCCTGATATACACATATTTCTGATTTATTAATGGAATGGTACGAGTTTTCGATTAAGTCTTAAAGAGAAAGATTGTTAAATATTCTATAATTTGCTGAATACAAAATGGCGAAAAATTGCATGCACCAAGGGCCATTAAAGGCGCCCTCGGCTTAAGAATCACTAAGAGGTTTCCAGCCATCGTTAATTTCAAATAGTACCAAACTCTGAAGCATTCCCTGACAGTTGACTCATGCGATAATGGAAGTGTTGCAACTCAAATAGAACAAAAATTTTCGCTTCCTGTATTATATTATGACAGATAATCTTATCCTTTGAAAAGGGCTAATCTATATGTAAAAAGATGAAGACTACATATTTATGTACTGACTAATCTCGAAAGATTTAAAAACATTTGATCTGTGTAGATGAAAGTGAATGGGAGGCATCAATGGAGAAGCTAAGGAAGGATAATTAAATAATTGTAGTAAGGATGTTTAATAACTAATTTCACCTATAAATCGGTAGAAATTGGGGTAAAAGTTTTTATTAAAACTATGTCATTTCTGAGCTTGAGTATGAAAAATGTTAAAATATGCATTAAATATATAATAATATATGCATAGCACTATTAAACCGCTTCTTTAAATACCGTTAATGCCGTCTATCTATTCCATTATTCCACATACATACTATATATGATACTAGCCGACCCGACCAACTTTGACTGTGCCATATTTGTAAAATTAATAAACTAAAAGTATGTTATAAATAGGTTTCCATTTTTACACCTCTGCCGCGCCGAACTATTTAGTATAACCGCCATGAATTTATAAATTTCAAAATAGCAAACTAGTTCGCATGTATTAAATTTAATCTTACTTAGATAAATAAATGTATATATGGACAGGAACAACATCACATACATTGCTCTGATCCCAAATTAAGTAGCTAAAGCAATTTTTGTATGGAAAGAGAAAAAACAGAGGTACCAAAAACATTCAGATCCGAGACAGCGCAAAAAGTGTTTTTTTTTTATTGATTGTTTCGATAATCCCGGATTCCGGACCCAGGATCTCAGTAAAACTCAGTGCATTGGCCACTTGTCCACGTAGGTCATATTTATTATTTCACTGGGAGTCTCAAAACTATGGAGATCCCATTCAAATTTAACATTTAACTATGTATAAATGTAAAAAGTTAACAAACGAACGTCCAATACGTAAATATCTACGGCCACTATTCGATTAAGTGTAGCTCAGCTAGCATCTAGCAGCTAGATCAGCTGTTTCTATTTACATGAGAGATAGTCATATAATCATTTTGTTTGCTCTCATCGTACTGATTAGGATTTTGACAGTTATTTGAAGATATCAAAGAGACCAAATCCCCGGGAAAAGGCTAGTATAATATCAAAGCGAAATGTCACTAAAATATTGACATACACTGTCTGATCGTAACATCTCTGAAACCACTTGACCTATGAAAATGAAACTTGGCACATAGTAGGATAAGTAACAGACGTCAGCTAGGAAAGGATTTTAGAAAACTTCTCCAGTAAAGTTTGTATGGTACGGTATAAGCTATTTCAGAGCTTAGAAGTGTGAAAATCGGTACTTTTACTGTAAAAAATAAATATCTTTACGCATTTCCCAATAAAGATAAAGATACGATATATATCCTACATTTGTACATATTTGAAGAAATCCATTGGTGCCTACCACCTAGGGATTGAAGTCGGGTCTCTTAATCGTTGATTTCGATCACTCAAACATTTTGCTATCAGGTTTTTATTATTATTAGTTTTACATTATTTTTATTAGTTTTACAGTGATATGCTGTATATGTTGCGTCTAGAGAAGGTTAAATAGTGATAAAAGTTTATACAGGATAATGGTGTACATAAAATCATATAACATAACAAGCAATAAAAGCGACATAATAGTCACGATAGCCAAGCGGTTGGGCGATCGGAATTCGAGTGAAGAGACGAAAGTTCGATCTCCATGTGGTAGGCTCGTTCTAATCAGTTTTATCAAAACTCACGTACGATTTATATCGTAGGCTTAGACTTTAAGACGGCGACTGGCTCATTTATTATATTACCTATCACGTTGTCCCAAAAATGTCTTCGATTGAAGTTGGCATGAAAGGACTTGATTGTCTGGATCTCCGTCGATCTCTGTATCGGGAATTACGTGAAGATTCTTGGAACGAAGTTTCTTATGGGACGATGCGGAGGGGTAACCTGACCGGGAAATAAACGTCCGTAACGTAAGATTTTTATTGTGTATGTATAATCTTTGTATGATGCATATAGTTTCTAATGTATCGTCTATGTGATGACGGTTATTATTTATAAATCATTGTAAATAAAGTAAATAACTTTGTAAACTAGTTTTTTTTTATTTATATCATTAAAAAATCGCAATAAAAATGTATACCTGAATAATTCTCTTTATAATTATTTAATATAAGTTCTCTTTGTACCTCGAATAGAGCTTAAAATTAATATTTTTATTAACATAAATATAAGGAACTTTGTTCCTATCCGGTATTCCGCGACACCACACGTTTTTTTGTAATAATGTAATAGTGTTAGTTCCATTTTATTAATATTATATAGTTCCATTTTGTTTTCATTCAGTTTCAATTCAATTCAGTCTGATTGACCAAGGACGGTGTCTCGATCCTTTTGCGGGAGCAATAGAACAACTTTTACTGTAATTTACAACAACCACTAGTTATGTAAATATTCTGATCTGAGATACGATCTGAGAGCCGGGTCAGTATTGACCCAACCTTCGAAAATACGTGTTGCGGGTTCAGATCCCGCTAGGGCCTAACATTTGTGCGATGAATAAGAATGCTTATCCCCGAATCAAGAATGTTTTAAGTCCAAGAATATGTTGGTGAAAATTTCGTCGAAAGGATTTCACCGTCTAAACCTCTGCCTACACTACTATTGTGAAATTGCATGAAGATAAATTATAAAAGTTAAAACTTACATATATGTGGAAGTTTTACATTAAATGTTGGAACAAAGGAAAACATTTATTTTCTTTCTTTCTTTTGCCTCACCACAGGACCTCACAGCCTGCAGCTGTTACTTGGGTCATCCACGATGTAAACATAAAATAATAATCGACTAGCAACAGTTTCGTAACTTTTGGTTCAATTTAGGATGACTTAGTTCATTATATATTGATTTTAATCAATAGTATACTTGGTGTAATAGAAAGAAATGTAGTAAGGTTTATTCCATAAAAAATGCACACTTGAGTATTCACGATGGCAGAGTCAGAGATACTGTATGTTCCAAAGTCTCGTACGGTTTAAAAAAAATCTATGTACAGTTTATATTGTAAGCCATAAAGATGGCGACGGGCTCACCACCTGTCACGTTGTCCTAAAGAACGTCTTCCGCGGACGGTGGGTCGGAAGGACTGTTTTGTTTAGTCCTCTGTCTACTCCTGTGTGGAAATCGCGAGAAGATATTTGTTTTGTTAATAAAAATAGCTTTTAGCAATAACATTATTGACTACATAAAAGAATAACCTGTATTCGTATGTTTAAAAGCGTCATTTTGGTACTGGAGCATACTCAGCACAACGCCGTGACATATTCAATATTTATAATCTCTTTTTAAATGTTTAATATTCAATATTCATTTGTAGGATTAACTTTTTTTTACCTTAGTTTTATTTTTTGTTGTAACGTGATTGTAATATTGTATTGTGTTATCTAACAAAAATAATATGGCCGAAAAAGTTTCTTTCAGTTGGTGAAATAATTTTTAAAATCGCTAAGTATTGCGTGAAAGCCTAAGAACCCAATAAACAAACACATCTTCGCATAATTTTATTTTTTGTGCGCAAATTAAGGAAAAAAATTCAAATGTGAAAACAATTTAATAAAATTTTGTAAAATAATTAGTCTATTTGTTTAATTAAACCGTATTGATTTTCTTTACGAGTATGAAGATAATGATGCACCGATACGTCATCAAACATTGGAAATCACCTACCTTGCAACCTTCTCAACCTTTATTCAAAGCGATTCCTTCCTAGACATCATTGATAATGTTATGTATGGAAATGTATCTCGGTCAGTCGGGCTGTAGAACGGTACAGTATTGTTAAGTATATCTCTTTAGAAAGATAAATATTCACATATTAACATCACAAACATTCACATTCATCACGACAAATAGTCACCAGCGGGATTCGAACCCGCTATGTTAAAGGATCGCGTAGGAATTTGATTTACTAAGCGGATAATGTCGCATGCATAAACTAGGTGTATAATGAAGGTCATATAGATAAATGTTTTATAGCATAATTACAACTAACAGAATGTCTTCATAACAAGCACCTAATCATTACATAAGAGGAACAAATTTCCATAATCGGTCAACTTCAAGATCAGTAATTACGAGACCATGTTTTATGTCCTTAGTTAAAAACGATAAATACTCTGTGATTTTCTTGCTAGTTACAACCTTGTTCTAATGATTTTAATAGTGTAGATAATAATAATAAAAATTGTAGAATTCTTTTAGATAGATTTCTAAAAAATACATGAAAATATAGCAGCATCGCCATTAGTAAACCATCACCAAAAACATAATGAAAAAATCCGCGTGATGAGTGTTCCGAACAATGTCATCACGATATTGATTGATTTAAATAAATATCTTGAAAGTCACGACAGCCCAGTGGTTGGGTGGTCGGAATTTCGAGTCAATAGACCCGAGTTCGATCCCCAGTTGGTAGGCACGTACCAATGGGTTTTTCAAAAACTTATGTACGAATATCGTTGGCTTGGACATAAAGACGGCGACGGGCTCACCACCTGTCACGTTGTCCCGAAAATATCTTCGGTGGAAGGTGGGTCGAAGAGACTTAATTGTCTAGACTCGACCTCTGTCTACCTCTGTATTGGGAATTGCGAGAAGATATTTTCATTTTTTAAATAAATATCTTCACGCAATTCCCAATACAGAAAATATAGTCGTTTCGATCCACCTTCCACCGAAGATTTTTTGGGACAAGGTGACAGGTGGTGAGCCCGTCGCCATTTCAATGTCCAAGCCAACAATAAATTCGTACGTAATTTTTGAAAAAACCCATTGGTACAAGCCTGCCACCTGAGGATCGAATTCGGGTCTCTTCACTCGAAATTCCGATCACCCAACCACTCGGCTATCGAGAATCTTTAATGAGATGAATAATAAGATGGTCATCCCTATCGTGTTTAGAATCTTTTTAAAAAAAAGAATCCATCCCAAGGCGATTTGTTGACAAAAGTAATTGACGTTTGTTGTGTCTCAGTAAATTTGAATAATGAATGACCTTAAATTAATGATAATCAAGTAAATTAATTTGTTTATTTAACCCCATTGGTTTCCTATGTTATTAATTTGGGAAAAAATTATTTATATGTTAGGTAAATCAAGTAAAAAAAGTTTACTTGTGGATATTTATCTTTTTTTTTTGCATAGAACATATACAAATAAATCCCTTTGGGCTATTCCCACGACTGGGGTAGACAAAGATCCAGAAAATTAAGTCCTTTCGACCCATCTTTCACCGAATACTTTTTTGTACAGCATGGCAGGTGATGAGCCTACCGCCGTCTTCATGTCAAAGATATACTTCGTATATTCCTGCCGTAAGTACTTCATCATCATTCAAAAGCCACGTCATCGGTCGGTTCATGTCGTCATCGGTTTTGACCAGGAAATTTCTTTAAAAATCTTCATGAAAATGAAGAATGAATTTGCAAGTTTACAACAAATATTACGGTTTCTTTTAAATTCATTCTTACGCAACCGTTTTTAAAAGAACTGTAAAAAAAATTAACCCTGAGAGATACTCAATACAGAAATTAAAAGTAGTTGGTGTTATTCAGTAGAAATATTGTATTATATTTATCTCCGTCAATGATACGAGTACATAGCGCTCTATATAAAAAAGTAAAACGATAAATGTGTTGTCAATTACAAATTATTTGAATGGAATTACTTGGAACTATTCTTAAAAGGCACGATAGCAGTGAGCAAGAAGCCCGAGTGTTATCGCCAGGTTGGAGGCACGTACAAATCAGTTTTTTCAAAAACGTTTTTCTATGATTGATTTGACATAAGGAAGGCGATTCACCTCCACTTGTAACGCGTTTTATAGACAACGTGACAGTAGGTGATGAGTTGCCGTCGGCTAATTCTTTAAAATATGAATTTGTAAAACTGGCCCACTTTACTAAAAAAATACATCATTGCATAGGCATCATTCTACTCGTGTATGGAAAATTGCGTGACAGTATATATGTAAAAAATATAAACATATTATGGATACATGTTCTATGCCATTATTTTTTAAAACATAGTTACGTGTGTACGGTACACAGTAATAGAAGCATCAGCGTAAGAATTTCATAGCATCTTTTTTTCGAGGAAAAAACCATAAATGTGGCTACTACTACTAGATGTATAACCTTCTCAATAACACCGGAAATAAGTTATGTAAGCCGTTACTTCACTTATCTATAGTACTTCAGTTACTCAGACAAAAAAGTTATAGCGTTGACTATCATCTAACTGGGTGTTAATTTACATATTTTTTTGAATATTTCTCTATATGTCAGTTAGTTTTTTCCGATTAATCATTAGTAATGAATTTCACTACCGTCTGATGGCGTTATAACCAAGTCGAAATCATACCAGACTAAAATTTAGGAGACCGATTATTTTTAGTGGCGTCTAAGTCTAAATTGCAAGCCAGACCATAAAGTCAAACCTTTCCCGTATCCCGTTATAATGATACGTGAATAATATTATTGTAATACAATTCTCCTATACTGATGTGGTACTGTGTGGTTCTTTCGCCCAACTTTTCATCGAAGCATATTTGGGACAACGTGACAGGTGGTTGGTGGCTGATGTTATAAGGTCTTAGGGTACTGATTTAAAATTATACGACGGGAGAAACCTTGAGGCGTTGCTATTCACAATATATGAGTTATCGTGTTAATTGAAGCCAGGCTACTTGTATTATGAAACTAGATACCAGAAATTGACAATATGATTCTACTGAGCTGATGTTCTATTTAGTTTATATAAGCAATTGGTTATATAAACTAAATAGAACATCTATTTGACTTGCTATATGCGTATCTATGTACGACACATAATTTTGAAACCTAATTTCTACACAGCACACTAGCACAGAGAATACGTTCACGATGTACACAATATTTCGTGTTTATTTTATATTTCAATTTGAATCTATATAAAGATATTCGAGAATATTAATTTTTGACAAAACAATATTATTTCTTTTCTACTAATATGAATTACATAAATCATTCCAATAAAATTATTTTTCACGGATTTATTCGCGTTATTTTTTTTAATTTTCCCCGGGTTTCGAATGCTTTGCAGCCAGTAGGTAAGTGTAATCATTTTATTCAAACATGTAATTTATTCGCGAAAATAATTATTTACTAAAAAAATTATTAAAGATTCATCTATTACGACTAAGCAAAGCCTGGTCACACGGATTGAAATAAAAAAAACACATTTGTTTCATGATTCTTTATGTCTAATGGATCGAAGTTTTTGCCGATGTTCTGTTTTCAAACTGCTATTTACTGATACAATTAATATGTTAATGTTTACAATTCTTCCATTTCCACAGTGCAATTTATTGTCAGACAAACACTTCCATGGAAACGTTGATATATTTCTAATCTGAAAGTGTTATATGTGTATGTATTTCTTAACGCCATTCCTAATACTGGGGTATATAAGGAAATCTATCATTCACCAAAGACTACTTTTGGAACAACGTGACCAGTTTGGAGCCTGTCCCCATCTCTATGTCCAAGAAAACGATATACATAAGTTTTGAAAAAAAACCAATTGGTACGACCCTACCATCTAGGGATCGAACTCGGGTCTCTTGACAATACCTACGTTTCTTACTCAATCACGTCAAACCCGTTTTACGGATTTGAAGACAATTCTACATACAGATATATAGTATTTATAGTTAATATGTAGGTTATATATTAACTATATATATAGGATACCAGTTGCACCGGGAAAACATTTTGGGTTTTGCCTTAAGGATTTTGTTTTGTGTATGTTCTAGAAATATCTATACGCCATTCCCAAAAGTATGTTAGACAAACGTCCAGATAATAAGCCCTTTCGACCTACCTTACAATGAAGACATTTTTTCGTTTCGGAAACAGATAAAACCTTCCTTTTACTCACAGAAATGAAGAGATCCCTCGAAGATTTCGATATAATATGTAAAAGAAATCGCAAGCTTTTACCAGTGAATACTCCTCAATAGCCTAATAATTCCTAAATTTTCTAAATTATTTATTTATTATATTATAAATTAATAAATAAATCATAAATAATAATTTAAAGGGAGAAGAGCGTAAAGTCGCAGGTTCGAACCGGCTATACGACTATTTTCATGAACCGCTATGGACATGTACAAGTATTACAGTTTAGTTGGAATGGTTAAAAATATTATTTAGAAAGTTGTTTTGAGCAAGAAGTCACGATAGCCGATTGGTCGGGTGACCGTAATTCGAGTCGAAAGATCCGAGTTCGATCTCCAGGTGGCAGGCGTACTAAATGAGTTTTGTTCAGATGTTTTTGAACTCTACTTAGTTATCTTAAACAATTCCCATCTCCATCCATACTCTGATGCCAAAGTAAGGAAACAAGGATTCTGACGAACCACAAACACCCAGACCCGAGACAATGTAGAAAAATTTCTATATGGAACCGTGCAGGAATAGAACCCACATCTCAGAGCTGGTGACACTACGAAAAACCGGTGCGTACGCCACCTGTCCACAAAGTTCGTTAACAATACCATCCCGTATTCTTGTGGGTTTCGTAAAATGCAAAAAGGATTGTAATTGGCAACAGTTATCGATTGATGGAGAAATAAAAATCTCCAAAAATACCAGATCAAAATTATTCAGATCGGGAACTGACAGTAAGGTCTATAGTGCTAGGTGTCTGATACTGAGGCCGCCAACCCGCTTGACTAGCTTTCTTACGAGAGAGGCCTATGTAGTGCAGTGGACTTTAACAGGCCATTAAAATAAAGTGGTGGACTCATAAAACATAATAACAAATATATAAATATCTTTACGCCATTCCCAATACTATACCCTAGTATTGGGAATGGTAGGAGGAGGTTTAGACTATTAAGTACTTTCGACCCACCTTTCACCGAAGACACTTTTTGGGGACAACGAGACAGATAGTGAGCCGGTCGCCGTCTTTATGACCAAGCCAACAATATAAACCGTACATAAGTTTTGAAAAAATCTATTGATATCACCTGGCGATCGAATTCGGTTCTCTTGACTCGAATTCCGATCACCCAACCACTCGGCTATCGTGATTTGTATTGATTTATTTAAGGCGAAAAGTTCGATTGTTAAATTCAATGACTTATCTCAACTAAATCATATGCTATTATTCTAAAGCCGATTTTTTCTACAAAGGATGTAATGAGTTCGACAAAATTAATATACATCATAACCTTGCTTCGAATGCGGCAAGCACTACATAACCGATAACGACAAAAAGGGCGTTAAAAAGTGGTTGGGTTCGAATAAAAAAGAATCAGTCGTACTCTGGACGCCAAGTGTGAAGCGTTAGTGAGTGGTGAAGCCGTGTGCGCAAACTGTCATTGTATAAACAATGATACCCATAATTATAATATTATTATCTCTCATATTCATTGGGATCCTAGTGAATAGTGTTATCAAACCAAGGAATTATCCCCCAGGTGCGTTTATTTTATGAGTTTTCTTTTATTTTTTAATTTTTATTTTATTTACCACATTTCTATGACACGTGACAATGATTAATACAAATAGTAAACGATCTTTTCGTAAATATAACTTGAAAATATCGTGCCGTACCTTTCGAAGATTGATTCTATTCTAACGAACCAAATGTCAAATAGAACTCTGAATAGCAGTTGTCAAGTTAAATTTAGAGCAACAATGCCATCGGGATTTATTCCATGAATAAACGAACAGTTCGCTTTGGAATAAAATGTACGAAATGTTTTTATTTAGGTATTTATCTTTGGAGTTCGCTATTGTTTACTATAAGTTAATTGTGCATGTGCGATGCTTAGAAAAATTTTTGACTACGTAACTATGTAATTAACTACATACATACTACATTTCATAAATGATAAATAATGAATTCTATGACGGAAATAGGTTTGTCGCGTTTTCTAGGAGGAATTTCTAGGAGGAACACTTTTCTAGGAGGAAATGACTTAAATGGCTCTCACAGTCCTCTGTCTACCAGAGTATTGGTAAAATGCGTGAAGATATAAAAAAACCGTAAAAAAATAAAAAATTAAATTATAAGTTACTCGTCACATGCTAATTTATTTTAAATTACATATATGAAGATGCAGTTTCTAACTGAATTGTATCCCAGTATTGAGAATGGTTCTTCATTTCATTTTAGAAAGAAAAGATCACAGATAAGCTATTTATTTATTATTTTTTAAAATGCTTTTAGAGTACAGAGACAATCGCAATCCAAAAAGTATTATATTACTAATACAGAACTAATTCTTTTCAACAATAACAGAGACAAATAAAAATTTATCATGCCGACATGCAAGCGCAGCAGCAGGGATTGAAACTGCAGAGTAAGAGCTATTGTTCAATACAATAAAGTATATTGAACAATCACTGACGTTGACCAGTTCCAAAAAGTAATTTCCTGTAATGGCAAAGTGCACATGATATACATCTGATAGCCCAGTTGTTAACCCTGCCTTGGTTGCAGGTTCGAATCCCGCTATGGAAAACATTTGCGTGAAGGACATTAATGTTTTTAATCATAACTTTTGTTGTTTATATGAATATTTACGTATGTAAATATGAATCTTTGTAAGTATTTTGTACCGTTGGTTTGGCACTAGGAGAACGATAGGCTCGCCACCTGTCATGTGTCTCAAATACACTACTGTGATAGGTGGGTCAAAAGACTAATTGCCTAGGCCTCTAGGACTAAACGACTCATCGTCTTAATGTTAAATTAGCCATAGGCAACTTACATATGGCGGGATAACCATCTTTAAAAATAATCGATAAACATTCAGCAGACGTGGTGACGGGCAGCAGTCTAAGGTGTGAACTGACTAATACTGCGATCGCCAATCTTTTTACATAGGGTGGGGATTATGGTATATCCATTCATACAAGAGAGTCCTGGGTGCTGCAGTAGACTTACAGATACATGTTGCTTCTTATTACAGTAACTGCAAACTTAAATATATATATATATATATATATATATATATATATATATATATATATATATATATATATATATATATATATATATATATATATATATATGTATATGTATATATATATATACTAACTTAGCTGTCGATTAGTAACATTCTGGTTCCTTTTATTAAAACCCACATACTTATTATCATTAAACCATAAGATCGCTAATGAAGTTTGTTATTTTTTATAGAAAAGGGAGGCAAACGAGCAGGTGGCTCACGTGATGGAAAGTGATTACCGCCGCCCATGAACACCCGCAATACCAGAGGCATACCCCGATATTGGAGAAGGGGGTGTGTGGGCCTCCGGTTACCGGCACTCACAAGACGAAACGCAGAAGTTTCTTAGACTTCTACTTTACGCCGGTATTCTGTGAGGTCGTGGTACTTCCCCGGTCGAGCCGGCCCATTCATGCAACAACAAAAGCTGATGCGTGGCTCTACCACTGTTAATTCAACATAATATATTCTTTTATTTCATTATTTATTACTATATCTTCACACATGCTCCTAGATAGTTAGAGGGAATAGATCGCCAGGTGTGGCGTTCGTTATACAAACCTTTCGCATTTAAAAATATATCATAATTGAATGCTTCATAACGCGAGGCGGGTTGAAGTAGCGCTTTACTTCGGACAGGTCAAGGTCAAGCAATTTTGTGGGCTTAAAATGGCTCTATCATAAGCATATTGCAATTATACGATATTATGAGTAGCTCTGTATGAAAAATATGCTCTAAATAACCCATAATAGAAAATATCAAAATAATATTTTAGATTGTTTCTTTCCAAAGTACTTAATAAAGCGGTTCGAAATTTTTTTAGGTGGATATGTTTTGTTTTTTTAATAGTCTTCTGATTTTGTATACGGTCACAATAACTCCTGATAAAATCAAGGCAAGGTATTTTTATTAGCTTCAGAATTCTATAACCTTATTTCCTATTCAATACAATAGCCTCGTACACGTTTAATAAAACGGTTTATTTTTTTTTAAATTATTATACATTTAACTCTTTTTAAAATAAATATCTTCATGCTATTCCCAATACAGGGGTAGAGAGAGGTCTAGTCTAGACAATTAAGTCCCTTCAACTCACTTTCCACCGAAGATATTTTCGGGACAACGTGACAGGTGGTGCGCCCATCACTGTCTTTATTTCCCAGTCAACAATATATTCGTACATAAGTTTGTGAAAAATCCATTGGTACGAGCCGGCCACCGAGAGATCGAACTCGGGTGTCCTAACTAGAAATTCCGAGTTATCGTAACTTTTCAAACTCTTTTTAACTCTTTCTGCATTGAGAATTAAATGAGCGTTACGAGATGTAATCTTTTTGGACTTTTCCAACTATTCTTTATACACGCAAGTCTGAGTATACGGGTAATTTTCAATTCCCGTTGTTCAAGATTGCCCTTATTTGTTTTAGGAAGTAGATCATCTATAAGAATAAATATCCATTAGAAATATTCTCAATGATGATTGGTTTATGCTCGGCGATAGAAACGACGTAGAATTTAATTATGAAAAACATTTAGCCCCAGAATTATAATAGTCTAGCATAGTCTTGCAACGCATCTGCTATGCCTCTGGTATTTTGGATGTTCATGGGCGGCGGTTATCACTTACTATCACGTGAGGTACCTGCTCGTTTGCCTCCCTTCCCTATAAAAAAAGTCCGATTTCAATCTCTCCGAGACTAAGAGAATTAGCACGTGTTGGACGATAAAAAGAAAATATCGGGAGGAAGCCTTCTAATGAACGTAAATAAAAAAAATATCTCCCCTCATAGTCCCTGATGGAGTAGCCAAAGAGAACAGATCGCCTAGCATCACGATCCATACATACTCGCACATCTTTCCCTTCAAAAGATTAATGTAATGGAAAATATATACAGGTCTGTAGCGACTTGGCGGGTGTCCTTCTGCTTTAATCTTTCTCAAAGAATTCTTTTATGAAAAAGGCTTTGTCCAGAAGTCAACATTCCTAAAAGAAATACGTTTAAAAGAAATTATATTTTTATTGGAAAGAAGAAACAATAAAATTTTGATTACTGAGACAGTTTAGAGGTAGTATTGAATTGGAAAGTTCAAATACACTTCATACCTTGGTGGCAAGTTGTGCAAACAATTTTTAATGATCTTTTGAACACAAAAAAATAATTTTATAAAATACCAGTAATGTTAAATACTGTAACTAGTATTCCTGTTAACAATTCTAACTAAAAAAAAGTCACGATGGCCGAGTGATTGGGTGACCGCGATTCAAGACAGACCCCAGTTCGATCCCCATGGCTCGTACCAATGGGGTTTTTTTTTCAAAAACTTATGTACGATTTATATCATTGGCTTGGACATAAACACGGCTACGGGCTCTCCACCTGTCACTTTGTCCCAAAATATCTTCAGTGGACTTAATTGTCTAGACGTCTGTCTGCCGCTGCATTGGGAATAGCGTGAAAATATTTTTCACTCCAACTAAGCCGCAATGCTTGTGTCTGGAGTGGTTTACGACAATAGTCGAATAGCGGGCTCAAACCTGCAACCTGCTATTACGTAGTTCAAACCCGAAACCATTACGCTATTGACGCTTTTAAAACAAGTCTTTTGTTTTATTGAGAACCTCCTTACGGCTATGCCGATAACTCTAGTTTTCCTGCACATGCCCTCGTTACAGATAAACAAAGGGTATAACCCTTTCCCTGAGCATATTTTGCACGCATCAGTTATTTTGTAGACATTGTAACATAATCTCTGAGCAGTACAAGCGAAATCTACAAGCACGAGTTACTCTCGTACTTGTGGATTCTGTTGTTTATATCAATCACTCAAAACTATCGTAATTAATGCTCGAAGTAACTATCATCTCGAAAGTACTCAAACGTCTACACTAAATTGCGTGAAGATTAAAAAAAATTCTATTTCAGGTCCAAAATGGTATCCCTTTATGGGTTGCAGTAGCGTTGTAGAGAAGTTCACGAAAAAACACGGGTCGCAATGGAAAGGCTTCGCGGCATTGGCGAAGGAGTATTCGACGGATGTGCTGGGCTTGAAAATGGGGAGGGAACTGATAGTTATTGTTTATGGAGAGAAGAATATACGTCAGGTATTCACAGAGAAGGAGTTTGAAGGGAGACCGGACAATTTCTTCATCAGATTGCGTTGTTTAGGGAAGAGATTGGGTGAGTAGTTTATATCTCATATTGGAAATGCGAAAATTTGGATGTTAGGATAACGCATAAACCAATAAAAAAAATAGATAATTGTTATCTAATCTCTCCAGCAGATGATTGGATGAAATTTGCCACAGAGTTAGATTATAGTCTCGTTCTAGATTATAATAACAAAGGTTACTTTATTATGTTTAGCCAAAATGCAAAACGCAATGTTAATACACAGATAGATAGGGACAACATTACATACATAAATCGATCGGGAATTGAACCCGGGATCTCAGAGCTAACGTCGCCATGAAAACCGGTGTGTACGTCACTCGTCCACGGAAGTGTTTACATTCGTGTGGTAGAGTGTAGTATAATATTAAGAGTCCGACATACATAACGAACTGTTGAAGTCTACTGCTGTACATCGGCCTCTTAAGGAGACTATAATCGCCGCGTTTGGCTGGCAGATATTCGATTGCAGTATCAGATACGCCCAGCTAAGATGCTGCTGTCCGTCACCAGTCTTTTTAATTGGTCTAGTATTTCGAGATGATTATACCGTCATATCTCGGTAACAATTGGTACTGTGAAGGCTCCCTTAGCCGTCTTCGAATGATAGATATAGCTAATTATAATAGGCAATTATACTTCGACGAATGAAGGCATTCAGAGAAAATTTCCGAACCCTATGCGGACTACGGAGTACAGTATCAAAATTATAATTTTTAACTCTGGTTTTGGTGGCTCAGAGAAATAAGCAACAAATATTTTAAAAACATTTGAAGAAAAGTAAATTTAAAGGCGAATTTTCCAAGCTCATTAAAATTTTATCAAAATTGGTTTACTATCATTGAATATATTAAAGTCAGATAAAATATACAAAAGAATAAAAACAGGAGAACTGATAAACTCTTCCGTTTCAGAGGTATTGAATATCTATTCGTGCGTTCTCTATCGACTTGTTAATCGTGGTTTCCATTCAAATTTATCTTAACAAGTTTTGTGTAACCATTCTTTTTATCTAATTCATTTCCTATACGTCATAAGTTGTCGCAAAAGACACTACATATAAATAAACACTCACACACTTATAAATAAACACTCGCGCGCATTTAGTTTGCTTGTGCAAAAAAGTCACAGATTAAGAGGAAGATAAATGTTTAATCGTATAGGGAGAAGGGAACGGATTTAAACAGGGAATGATGAAGGGAGTTGCACACAAGGGAATTGAACTGACATGGATTCTACACCAACAAGATCATAGCTTTTAAAATAAAGAGCTCAAAGTGCACAATGACTTTAAAATTTTCTAGTTTACACCTGCTACCTACTTTTTCTCACGACAAGGGTCGATTGGTAAAGCAAGGCATTAGGCATTAAGCCTATTGCAACCCATACTTTAAAGCATCAATAAGAAATAAATAAAATAAGTAGGTAAAGTAGCAAACGCCAACAAATATACCTCAATAGATTCTGCCAACGAGTACGCCCACGCATTACTCGTATATGGAAGTTTCTCCGGAATCCTTTTATTTTTCAGAGTAAACAGTAGCTAATGTTCCTTTATGAATTGTCAATAGAACAATTGAGCACATGTTTGAGATCTCTCCCAAGGGAAATAGTAAATTTTTTCCGAGAAAAAAAGTTTCCCACGTGTTGTTCCAAACTATAATCTATTTGTATCTTTGTGCCATTCGGGAGTTGTTTATAGACAAACTTTCATTCATCCAAAGTTTCACATTTAGGTTTTTTTTTCCAAATTTAATATACACTTAAATGTAGAACGGTGTGTAACAGTTCTATGTTGCAGCTGAATGTAGACCTCATAAACCCAAACCAAGGCTATTATGGCAAACCGTCTTCTGTTTGCCATAATAGCCTAGCCCGACAAGCTGCTTGGCAAATCTAGTACCAAATATCTTGCATCTTAAACACTGTTGCCACTCACAGGTAGCTCATTGGTATTGACAAGGCTTATTTCTTAGTCGCCTCTTACGACACCCACAAAGTAAAGTGATATGGTGGCATATTCATGAGCCGATACCACCATGGTCAGACAAAGGGCCGAATTTATGATAATAATATTAAATTAAATATGTGATTTGACACTCGATGAAACAAAGTAGCAACGCTGAAAAGAGTTTCAATATTTTGAATTTTAAACCATATTAATCATGAATGACTTTTTGTTATTAAATTAATGAGAAATTTATTTGCTACGGTACGACAGAGGCAGTACTTTTTTAATAAGACTTCAATAAGAGAATTCAATAAGAGAATTCAATTAGGCACAATGAACTTGAATTACTTCTTCTTTTTTTTATTAGTTCTTAATTTAAACACACAAGCTCGTTTCCAGGCATCACGTTCGCCGACGGACCCCTGTGGAAAGAACACAGAAACTTCACCGTGAAACAGTTAAGAAACGTCGGCCTCGGTAAAACTAAAATGGAGAAAGAGATCCAAGATGAAATGTTAAAGATCGTGCATCAAATTAAGAAGGCATGCGATCGTCCTGTTAACGCGAAGAGCATACTGGCCATGTCAGTTATGAATATACTTTGGACTTACACAGCAGGTAACGTAAATACTTAATTCTTTAAAAAAAATCATCATAGCTGTCTGTAAATGTCTGAAAAAGGCCTCTCCCGTACGTAAGGGCCATATTGGCCACGGTTGCAATCTGATTGGCGATCACAGTACCAGACATCTTGCATCTTAGACGCATTAGGACATTGGGATTTTTATTAAATAATACATACAGAGGGACAACTTCACATACATTGCTCTAATTCCAAAGTAGACAGTGGAAGTACTTGTATTATGGAATCAGAAACCTCGAAAGTACCGCAAACATCCACACCCGAGAAAATGCAGTAAAAGTGTTTTCTACATTGAATTGCATTTTCAAGGCCATGATTTGTAGTGAAAGTGAATTTGAATTGTACATGAATGTTAGAAAAAGACGGCTGGATCACTGTTGGTAAGTCACTAGGCGGTTCGAAACAATTATCTAGACTTCTGTCTACCCCAGTATTGGGAATTCGTTATAATAAATAACTAAATATGGCAGACACATATTTACACATAATTATAATTTAGCAGGTAAACCCCTAATTAGGAAGTAATTAAATATGTACATACACTGCAATTAATTTAATAAACGGACTGAATAAAGTATTTATTTAGCAGATAGTTGTTGTTCCAACTCCGCGAAATGTGTCATGATCCCGTGGGAAGTTCGGGACATGATATATATAAAAAAAAAACTCTTTATATGGAAATGCAACGTCGTGTAAAATTATCAAGTCGATTCCATTTAATAATTTTCGAGATTCGTGAACACATTTTCGTATTCCATAATTTGATATAAATAAATAAAATTAATAAATAAACATCTTCACGCAATTCCCAATACAGGGTAAACAGAGGTCTAGTCTAGACAATTAAGTCCCTTCGACCCACCTTCCACCGAAGATATTTTCGGGGGAACGTGACAGATGGTGGTCTTTATATCTCAGCAAACGATATAATTCGTACATTACTTTTTTAAAAACCTGTCAAGTCTCTTGACTCGAAATTCCGACCACTCGGCTATCGTGACTTCACAATGATAATTTGATATACTTTCTCTAAACATGTCCTTTTCCTAGTTACGGCGTTAGAATTAACCTCCTTTCTTCCCGTGGGTATAGTAAAAATACAGTTGGTTATCAATAAATGGCGGTATGACACCTCGAAATATATTAGACTAAATTGAGCGGAGTGGAGATAGGCAGAAGCGTCTAAGGCTCGATTTATCTGGTATACGGAGACCTCGTACGGGACCATCTATGTCCAGCAGTGGACTTTAACACGCCATCATGAAGAAAAATCTTCGATTTTTATTAGTTCACGTAACATTTACTTACAAAATCTTTTTTTTTTTTCAAAAAAAAAAAAGTCACGATAGCTGAGTGGTTGGGTGGTCGGAATTTCGAGTCAAAGGACCCGAGTTCGATCCCCAAGTGGCTGGCTCGTACCAATGGGTTTTTCTAAAAACTTATGTATGAGTTATATCGTTGGCTTGGACATAAAGACGGCGACCGGCTCACCACCTGTCACGTTGTCCCGAAAATATCTTCGGTGGAAGGTGGGTCGAAGGGACTTAATTGTCTAGACTAGACCTCTGTCTACCCCTGTATTGGGAATTGCGTGAAGATATTTATTTATAAATCAATTTTCACATATCATTTCGTAACGTAATCCCGTAGCGGAGATGTTACATGAAATGTACACGAGGATATCGGAAACAATCCAATTATAAAATCAGTGCTTGCTTCGTGGAATAGTCCCATTGTTACGTTGTTACTGGATACATATGTACATTGGGTTTCTCTCAAATGAACGGCTTATTTAGAACACTGCGCCTCAGAATATGACGCTTCTTTACCAAATGATTTGTAACTTAGGAGATCTAAATTGTATAAAACCATGTTAAGTTCGTAACGGTTTAATTGAAAAATGACGCTTATTGGGACACGTTAAGAGTGATGTTAGATGCACGTTTAATATTTTATTGTTCTCTTAATGTTTTCGCAACTCACATTCCTTTAACAGATTGTGTGTTATGTATACAAAGTGTTAGGATTCGGGACGAGGAATTAAGTTTTAAAGTGTTGAATAAACCATCTAAGCGATATGTAATCTTTATTGAACAATATAAAAATATAAAAGGCGCGATTGCCCAGTGGTTGGGTGGTCGGAATTTGACTAGATCGATCCCCATGTGATAGGTTTGTACCAATAGTTTTTCTGGAGTCCGCTCCCCACGTGTGACGAAATATGTCTTCGGGCCGAAATGACTTGTCTGCACGTCTCTCTACCCCAGTATCGGGAATGGTGTGAAGATATATGTATGTATACAATAGTAATCATTGAAGACCCGCTTGCATTTCTGTTACCATGTTATATTCAAAATTAGTAGTAATTTATGGAACGATTTGATATGTCCAAGAATATTTCATTAGCTGGTTTAACTGTAAACGCGTATTCATCGTTGTTTACTATGGTTTATTGAGATGTATAAAGCTGTTGGTTTTGTAAATATATATACTGAACTAATACCGTATTAATTATATACAATGGAATATATTTAAACATTTGACAAACTTCGTGGATGAGTAGCGAACACACCGGTGTTCATGATTTTGCGAGTACAGAGTTCCCGAGTTCCATTCCGGTCAGAGCAATAAAAAACCTCTTTATCTACATTGTCTCCTCTGGGTGGGTGGTACCTTCTTTCAGGTTTCTCATCATCATCGAGTTCGTGGTAGCTCTAAAACCTAAATTTTTTATTAACAGTTTTAATGGTTATGTTATAAAGCGCTTACTGTGCATTGAGCTATTAAGGCTTCGCTTCGTATATTTGTTTTATCTTCTGCGGTACATATATTGGGGTGGGCAGAGTTCTAGACTATGAAATTCTTTACATCCTCTCTACATTAGTTTATTTGGGTCGAGAGAGTTCCTCACTTTATTCCCATTATCTTATGTTAGTGGGACTTAATTAGGATACGGCGTTAGATTGAAAAATTGACAATCGATGTATGTAATAAAAGTTACTTATATCGATGAATAAATGACTTGATTTGTATTATGCAATTTTATTGATTTTTAAAGCACATTTATGCTTAACTTTTATGTTATTAATTTAAAGAGAAACAAGTTAAATTTGATTTGAATTAATATATACAGGTGAGCGCATAGAAGAGAAACGCTTGAAATATCTGCTGGAGTTACTCAGTACGAGATCTAAGGCATTCTCCATTGCTGGTGGCTGGCTGAACGAGTTACCTTGGTGCAGATTTATATTTCCTGAACTAAGTGGTTATAATTTAATAAAGAAGATGAACGAACAGATATCAGAAATAATTGAGGTAAGTTGTTATTCAATCTATATTCCAAATTAAGCATCAAACTCCACACTGGTTTCTATTGGTGTTGTCAAAATTGACAACACCATTGGAAACCAGTATATACGCCACACGTCCACGGAAGTAATGGGGTACACATAGGTGAAGGGGTTACAAGGGGAAAAGAAGACACGAATCGAATTTTAATCAATAGTGGTATACCTGGTATTGAACGTAGATACTCGGTGCTGGTTGTGGATTGTGGTCATTTACTGCATTCCGAACAGTGTAATAGAGTCACGATAGCTGAGTGGTCGGGGGATAGGAATTCGACCAATGTAACCCATGTTAGATCCTGATCGAACACGGGTTACACGACTCGAATTCAACTAAAAAAACAGTCACGATGGCGGAGTGATTGGGTGATCGGAATTCGAGACAGACCCGAGTTCGATCCCCAAGGCTCGTACAAATATTATGTACGATTTATATCGATGGTTTAGACGTAAAGATAGCGACAGGCTCACCACCTGTCAAGTTGTCTCAAAAATATCTTCGGTGGTAGAAGGGTGTCGACCCATCTACTACCGAATATATCTTTTTAGTACTTAATTGGCTAAAGCTTACTATTCTGGCTACCGCAATATTGAGAACGGCGTGAAGGGCGGTGCAACATTTGTACTGACATCTCTATGATTGAGGAAATCATCTCATAGTTAATGCCCTTCCATTCCTTTACCATAAATGTATGTTTTGCCTCATTACGATGCCATGGTTGGACTTCATTTACTACACTAAGCAGTCTAATATCTCAAAGTACATATGGAACGGACAAGATCTAGTATAATAAAATTTAAATATTCTAATTTAAATATGTTAATTCTTTTCTGAGAAATCAGTAAAGAAATAAAAATAATCATACGCGTAGAAAATAGCTTTATTTTAAATCCGTAATAAGAATTATAATAAATAAATACACATATAGATAAGGATATGGGAATCGGAAACGACGAAGGCACCACAAACACCCTGAACCGGGAAAATGTAGAAAAAGTGGCTTTTCTTCACTGAACCGTCCGAGTAGAGCCACGCATCAGCTTTTGTTGTTGCATGAATGGGCCGGCTCGACCGGGGAAGTACCACGACCTCACAGAATACCGGCGTGAAGTAGAAGTCTAACAAACTTCTGCGTTTTCATCTGGTGAGTGCAGGTAACTGCTATGCCTCTGGTATTGCGGGTGTTCATGGGCGGCGGTAATCACTTACAATCACGTGAACCATCTGCTCGTTTGCCTCCATTTTCTATGAAAAAAAAAAGAGAATCGAATCCGGGACCTCGAGATGGCGATTTAAAAACCGGTATTTACGCCACTTGTTGGGTATGTGCGCGTGGCTGCGCCCACCGCTAATAATTGTGTGAACAATAAACAGTGTTATGCTAGCCAGCGATCGTTTCACTTGGCCGTCCCGATATCTAACACCACTCATCCACGGAGGTCTAAAAAACACAAAATAGGAATCATACGCGTAGAAAATAGCTCTTATTTTAAATCCGTAAAAAGAAATATATGTATATATACGAGTATATATTTAACTTAATTCTTTCCTGTAAATCGCAATTTAATGAAATCGCGAATTGAGAAATAAAGAATTCTTTTATTTTTTCCAATGAAATAAATTGTAGATAATTGGCCCGATCTAGGAATAGTAAACATTTTTTAAATTAAGCGTCTTCGAAAATTCTCTTGGATTTATCTCGATTCTTTATTTATTTTCTGTTTAATTGGCGTTTCAATGTTTTCCAAAAACAAAATAATACGATCATTTAAATTGCTGGAAATTACAGCTAACACTTACATTTATTTTTATTTTTTATTTTCCTTTTACCTTTGTGAAATAAAAATCAACTGAATTAATTTGCGAAAGGGTAGCTAAAAGTCAAGGTTGAATGTTTTTGACGATCACTTGAAATTATTTATTGTTTTTCTTTTATCTTCACGCCTTTTCACAATACTGTTGTTGGCAGCGGTATACGAAATTGAGTCTTTTCGATCTACATACGTAGATCGAAGCCTATTTGGGGCAACATGTTATATGTGTTCGTTTGGTATATAGATACTTATGTATTTACGTATATAAATATTCATATATACATATGAACAATTACAAATTGAGTATAAACATTCAAATCTATCACATTAAGATTTTCCCCTAGGGGGGTCCGAAATCACAATCCTTAGCTTTTAAGGCAGTATCGCTACCAAATCGACAACAGATTGGCGATGGGAGAACCTTGTGCCTTAGACGCTGCTGCCCGCCATTCGGTCTATTCAAATTTCTCTCTTACTCTTATAAATGAAACGGGGCGAAATATTGTGTTTCTGATACCATCGTAGTTTATAATTCCATAATACAAGTGCTGAAGCTACTCACTGTGGGATCAGAGCATTGTATGTGATGCTGTCCCTATCTATGTATGTATGTAGTTAAAATAAAAAAATATATATGTTTAAAAAGTAACGATAGCCGATTGGTAGGATGATCTAGACGAGTGTATATAAATGTGTGTATGCAAAGAACGTGACCATTGGCGATTTCTATACCCTGTCTACGCCATCAGGGATATATTAAGATGTAATAATAATAAAGTTTTGACAAGATAATAGTACTAAAAGCTAACAGTAGTAAGTTGTAAAGTTATTTCTTCATTAGATCATATCGTATCATATTTATATTTTTATATTCAAAACTGTTTTCAAAATTGTTTGTATAAGTCACGATAGCCGAGTGGTTGGGTGGTCGGAATTTCGAGTCAGGAGACCCAAAGCCAACGTATCCCCAAATCTCGTACCAATGGGTTTATGCATGAAGATATTCTTTATTATGTAATACTAATATGACACCACTATTTTCAGGATACAATTGACAAGCATAATAAGAGATTGGTCGAGGGTACCGATTTTATTTTATTCATTTTTAGATGAAATGGTCGATAATAAGGAAACCTTTACTGGTATGTACTATATTAATAATAAATGTTCATTTCTTATTTCAAGGGCCGACTTTACCTTTTTTATTTTATTCCCCTGTTTTTATTTACGCCTATTTAAACATAAATAAATAAATAAATATAAATATCTTCACGCAATTCCCAATACAGGGGTAGACAGAGGTCTAGTCTAGACAATTAAGTCCCTTTGACCCACCTTTCACCGAAGATATTTTCGGGACAACGTGACAGGTGGTGAGCCCGTCGCCGCCTTTATGTCCAAGCCAACGATATAATTCGTACATAAGTTTTTGAAAAACTCATTGGTACGAGCCTGCCACTTGGGGATCGAACTCGGGTCTCTCGACTCGAAATTCCGACCACCGAACCACTCGGCTATCGTGACTATTTAAACATGCTTTTTTATTTCTAATTTTTTTATAGCAAAGAGTTAAACATGACTCATATGCTTTAAAAACTCATTAATAATTTCACATTCTACTTCTCTTCTGATTAGATAATTTGCAATGTATTTATAGATAATACAAGATACATAAGAATACGTTTAGCAGGTTTTCTATTTAGAATGTAAATAAATTTTCAAAACTTGTTGCTATTAAGATAACGACAAAAAATTATCAAATAATTAAATTTTTTTTCTAAAAGTCTGGAAGGTCGAGTCGTTGTATGGTCGGAATTTGAGTCGAAACTCCCGAGTTCGATCTCCAGGTGGTAGGCTCGTACCAATGGGATTTTTCAAAAAGGTATGTACGAATTATATCGTTGGCTTGGACATTAAGACGGCGACGGGTCACCTGTCTCGTTGTTCCAAAATTATCTTCGGCGGAAGGTGGAACGAAAGGTCTTAATTGTCTACACCTCTTTTTACCCCTGAATTGGGAATAGCGAGAAGATTTTTATTATTTAATGTTATTATTAAAATAAAGTAAGTAAACATCTTCACCCAATTCCCAATGCAGGGGTAGACGGAGGTCTAGTGTTATTATTTATAAGCATATACGTCAGCAAACACCCAACCGCTCATCCCCAATGCTGTGATGGTTATAGCTTTAGACCCTAGTGTTGACAAATTGACAACTGATACAGGGGGTATTGGGAAAGGCGACATGATATTTATTTATTTATTTATATATATTATTTTTATGCTGTAAAGCATCCGAAACGTCGGGAAATAAAAATAATTTGTAAAAGCTAATTAAAATGGCAATAAAATCCGAAAATCGTTTTATTTTAAATATGTATTTTAAGTCACGTTAGCCGAGTGGTTGGGTGGTCGGGATTTCGAGTCCAGAGACCCGAGATCGATCCTCAGTTGGCCGGCTCGTACCAATGGGCTTTTTCGAAAACTTTCATACGTTGGCGTGGACATAAAGACGGCGACGGGCTCACCACCTGTTATATTGTTACAAAAATATCCTCTGTGGAAGGTAGGTCGAATGGACTTAATTGTCTATACCTCGTCTACCTCTGTATTGTGAATGGCGTAAAGATTATTATTATTAGTATTTATAAGCATATTCATCAGCAAACATTTTAAGACGATATCGAGTATGTTTTTTCTAGAAATAGCTTGAAGTCACGATAGCTGAGTGGTTGGGTGGTCGGAATTGCAAGTGGAAAGACCCGAGTTCGATCCCCAGGTGGCAGGCTCGTACCAATAAGTTTTACAAAAACTTATGTAAAAATCATATCGTTGGCTTGGACCTAAAGACGGCGACGGGCTCACCACCTGTCACGTTGTTCCGAAAATATCTTCGGTGGAAGGTGGGTCGAAGGGACTTAATTATCTAGACTCGACCTCTGTCTACCCCTGTATTGGGAATTGCGTGAAGATATTTATTGTATTTTATTTAGAAATAGCTGGAAGTCACGACAGCCGAGTGGTTGGGTGGTCGGAACTTCGAGTCAAGAGACTCGCTTTCGATCCCCACGTGGCAGACTCGTACCAATATACCCCTGTATTGGGAATTGCGTGAAGATTTTTATTATTATTAATAATAAGCATATTCATCAGCAAACATTTTATGACGATAACGAGTATTTTTTAAAGTAGTATCTATTTACGTCCAAAACTATCATCTCTCACTCACAAAAGTATATTATTAAATGTAAATCAAAAATGAAGTTGCTTCAGTCAATTAACGAGTCGGTGAGCTTTCGCTCCGCGGAAATACAACTCCATTAATGTAATATTAAAACATCCCGGGACTCGTTTGAACGGTTTCTGGGAATCCGTTTGTTGTTGGTGGCGGAATGTTTTCATTGTTTGTTTATTGAGTTGTAAGTGGCAATTGGGACTGTACCGTTCATTTGTTGGTGACGGCCACTTCGTGCGGCACGTTATTGTTGTACTGAATACGTTCGTGCGCTAATGAATTTCGATAGGAAGCGATATTGTTACAAAATAAATAAATAAATATCTTCACGCAATTCCCAATACGATGTAGACAGAGGTCTAGTCTAGGCGATTAAGTCCCTCCGACCCACCTTACAACGAAGTTATTTTCGGGACAACGTGTCAGGTGGTGTGTCCGTCGCCGTCTTTATGTTCAAGCCAACGATATAATTCTTGCCACCTGGGGATCGAACTCGGGTTTCTCGACTCGAAATTCTGACCACCCAACCACTCGTAAACCATCAGTCACACTATCCCGAATTAGCTTCGGCGAAAGCTGGATCCAAAGAACCCAATGGGACCCTGACCCACCGTCTACCCCATTATTTACCCCCGTGATGTTTATATATAACAAATTTCAGAGGAGCAATTGAAAACGATATGCTTGGACGTACTGATTGCTGGATCCCAAACCACCAGCAACGTACTGGAGTTTGCGCTTCTCACCGCCTTGAGGAACAAAGGCATGCAGCAGAAGCTTCACGACGAGATAAGTGGAACACTGAAGGGCGCACCGCCGTCGTGGTCTGATACCAACAGGTATATAGTAGTTGTAGTATATAATTTATTGAGCGAGAGAGAGGAACATGAGAGAGAGAGAGAGAGAAGATAGGTATTTAAAAAGGTTTAGTGGACAAATAAAGTATAAATATATGTCATCATTATATTCTTTTAACTGTAAATCTGGGCTACAAAGAGCTCCAAATCTCTTTTAATTCTTAGGTCCCACCTTTCAGGAAAGGTAAACACATGACAGGTGGCGAGCCTGTCAGGTGTCAATCGTCGTCTTTATGTTCAAGCCAACGATGTAAATTGATGTTGTTACATAAGTTTTGAATAAAAAACATAGGCACGAGCCTACCACCATATTACATTTAGATAATCATAAAACATTTATTACGTTCATAGATACCAAAACAACAATACATAGATATAGGGACAACATCACATACATTGCTCCGATCCTAAAGTAAACAACTAAAGCACTCTTGTTATGGACTGTGAAACAACGAAGGTATCACAAACACCCAGACCCGAGACTATATATAAAAATTGGTATTCTACATTGAAAAGTTTGGCAATCGAACCCGTTACTTCATACCAGGAAAACCGTCGCGCACACCACTTGCCTAAGATCCCATCACTAAAATGGATAAGGTGTTGCTATAATATTTCAAAGTAAGTAAGTTCTACTAGGGCCCCCGTGAAATGATGACTCCCGAAGACGTAACGTTATCATGGTATCGCCAGCTCTGTAGTCCCGGGTTCGATTCCTGATCGGATCAATGTAGAAAACTAACTTTTTGTACGCCATTTCCAATACAATCTAGTCCTCCAAATCTAGACAATTATATCCTTTCGAGCGAAGACATTTTTGTAATTACGTGACAGATGGTGAGCCCGTCGCCGACTTTTTGTCTTTATGTCGTCTTCATATATATACATTTTCTCATTTTTATATGTATACTCAGGCTTTCTTGCATGTGGTAGCTACGTCGTTTCTAATTCTGTAATACAAGAGCTTTAATTACTTTGGAATCAGAGGGATGTATTATATGGTGTACCTATCTTTGTATGTAAAACGAGTCGAGGTAGGTCGAGACTTTGAAGACCACAAGAAAAGATTGCTCCAAGCAGGGTATGTCTAGTCAATGAGATTCGATTATCTAGACGTGTGTATGTCAATGTGTGTATGCAAAAAACGTGACAATTGTCGATTTCTATACCCTGTCTACGCCATCAGGGATATATTGAGATGTAATAATAATAAAGTTTTGACAAGATAATAGTACTAAAAGCTAACAGTAGTAAGTTGTAAAGTTATTTCTTCATTGGATCATATCGAGTTATAATTTAATATACAAAACTGTTTTCAAAATTGTTTGTATAAGTCACGATAGCCGAGTGGTCGGGTGGTCGGAATTTCGAGTCACGAGACCCGAGTTCGATCCTCAAGTGGCCGTACCAATGGCTTTTTTCTAAAAACCTATGTACAAATTATATCGTTGGCTTGGACATAAAGACGGCGACGGGCTCACCACCTGTCACGTTGTCCCGAAAATATCTTCAGTGGAAGGTGGGTGGAAGGGACTATATTGTCTAGACTAGACCTCTATCTACTCCTGTGTTGGGAATTGCGTGAAGATATTTATTTATTTAAAACTGTTTTCAATGGCAGAATTTCACCAAATTTTCGTCTAAGAGATAAAAGAAAACTCTAACCAAACTCCTTCAAAACAGAGAAGGTATTCACTACCTATTAAATGTTAGAATTTCTTACTGAGCACAGCAATTCACTTCCTATCAATAGAATTGAATTTCTTGCTACAGAAATGCTTTGTCTAATAGATTCCCGATATCAGTTTGATTTCATGTTTAAATTGACTGTACTTATTACGTTTAATGTAGCGGTTGCAACCGATATTGAATAGCGCTTTGAAGGAGATTGCGTAGTTCCATGAGAAACGTACACAAAGGATGAATGTACAATACAATCAATGGTGTAAACCATATAATTAAAGTACGTCATTACTCTAGCCAGAGACGTTGTAAGATGGAAAATATGTTTGTTTATTGGTTCTAAATAAAAACAAATAGACATAAGTCACGATAGCCGTGTGGTTGGGTGATCAGAATTCAAGTTAAGATCGAAGTTCGATCCCCAAGTGGAAGGCTCGCTGAAAGTAAGTTTTCAAAAACCAACGTACTGTTTTTATAATGTGTTATTATTTGACGACCTCCATGGACGAGTGGTGTAAACTCTTGTTCAAGGTGTCGTCATCTCGAAGTTCCGGGTTCGATTCCTGTTCGGGTCAATGTAGAAAAATCACTTTTTCTACATTTTCTCGGGTCTGTGTGTTTGTGATGCCTTCGTTCTTTCCGATTACCATACCACAAGTGCTTTAGCATCTTACATTGGGATCGGAGCAATGTATGTGATGTTGTCCCTATCTATATATGTATTTATTTATTTATTTATATTGTCAGTTCGGATCGAAAGAACTGAATTGTCTAGATGACTAGACTAATTGTCTACCCCTGTACTGGGAAATGCGTTAAAATAATAAAAACACGATTAAGACTTAAAATAAATAAATTAAAAATAGACGGGATTAACTTGTGTTCGTGGAATAAACAACTGTTTATTTATAACTTTGAGTTTCGGATTTTCCTCGACTTATCATAATCTCGAATTCCGCGAAACGTTAAGTTACTCGACTTAATTTCATTTTAATTATGTGTTCGATGTAATGGAATTTAATTATTTAGTCGCGCTCTGGAAGTGTCAGTTCGCATTTTTTGCGGATTCGCGTTTGTTTAATATAATTAAGAAATATATTATTTTACATTTATTACTTTTCGATTCCAAGAACTGTGAACTGACACTTTTAGATCGCGACTAAATAATTGAACTTCATTACATCTACTATAAAATAAATAAATAAATATCTTCACGCAATTCCCAATACAGGGGTAGACAGAGGTCAAGTCTAGACAATTAAGTCCCTTTGACCCACCTTCCACCGAAGATATTTTCGGGACAACGTGACAGGTGGTGAGCCTGTCGCCGCCCTTATGTCCAAGCCAACGATGAAATTCGTACATAAGTTTTTGAAAAACTCATTGGTACTGCCACCTGGGGATCGAACTCGGGTCTCTCGACTCGAAATTCCGACCACCCAACCACTCGGCTATCGTGACTTCTCTCTACTATATATACATATATATGTCGTGATGAGTGGTATACATATATTACTCATAATTATTTGCAATATAGTATTTTCTTTCGTAATAACAAAATAGAGGATTGCTGCGGAAGTTCTTTCGCCTGTTTTTTCTCAGTTAGAGGAACCACTTGACGAAACGGTGGTAGATTAAGAAACGACAATCAACAGCTGTATGTTGCATATGTCGATGAATATTTAAATGGTTTGATTTCATTTTATGCTTGTTAATGAGTCTGTAATGCCATTAAAATAAGTCATACAAAATTTATAAGAGACTTACATACAAAATTTATGTTCTGCAGCGGACTTCTGATAGGCTGTTATGGTGATGATGATAAAACAGAATTAGCAATTAATTGTTCGGTGGAGGTCTCGGTTTCGAATACCGTCCGAGACATTAGATTTTTTAAATTTGACGGTTTCGGTTTTTATTGTGTCGCCAGCTCTGAGGTCTCAGTTTCGATTCCCGGTAGGGTTAAATTAGAAAACACTTTTTCTACATTAATTCGTATCTAAGTGTTTCTCGTAATATCTTTTTTTTTTTTCGATTCCATAACTCGCGTTATTTAGCTACTTATTTTAGGATGAGCGCATTGTATGTGATGTTATTCCCCTCTGTCTATGTAATGTATGTTAGTTATATTGATGAATAAATGATTTGCGTTGATTTTGACTTAGTAAGACCGGAGGCAGTATTAAAAATTATTATTATAAATAAAAAATTTAATAAACCTATTATTAGATAAATATGTTACTATATTATGAAGGAATATTTTAATGATAATTTCAATAATATTGTAATATTAAACTACCGTAAAATCATTAACATACTCATTTATGAGTATATTTCGACTTTTCTAATAAAATATTTAATTAATATTATAAATAGTTTCACATAATATGTATACTATGCCCAAATAGCTAACATGATATTGTACTAAACATTCTTAAAGTAACTCATGATTGCAATAGAAACTTTAGTTGTTAGGAATAGCGCCGAATGACCCAAGTGCGATCCCCACGTGGCAGGCTCGTACCAATGGGTTTTTCAAAAACTTATGTACGAATTATATCGTTGGCTTGGACATAAGGACGGCGACGGGCTCACCACCTGTCACGTTGTCCCGTAAATATCTTCGGTGGAAGGTGGGTCAAAGGGACTTAATTGTCTAAACTAGACCTCTATCTACCCCTGTATTGGGAATTGCGTGAAGATATTTATTTATATTTATATATTTACAAATGGTTTTAATTTTAACAATACCACATGCGATTTTAAAAAGAAAAGATCTTCCCAATCAGGTTGGTATACACTACTGCTTTTCTACATGAGGTGCAGCGTTATTACACCATTGCGCCACTAATGGGCCCGCGAAGGGTGCTAGAAGACACCTACATAAACGGACATTACATACCGAAGGAGACAACCGTGCTCATGGCGGTTGGCGATTTGCATTACGACCCGGAGATTTGGGACGAGCCGAGGGAGTTCAATCCGGAGAGGTTTATAGACGAGAGGGGAGAATTGAAAAACATCGAACATTTGTATCCGTTCGGTTTAGGTGAGTTGATTATTTACAGTTATGTTTATGTTATGTAATTTAATACTTATGTGTCACGTACCAAAATAGGCTCGTATCAATGGGTTTTTTCAGAAACTTATGCACGATTTATATGGTTGGATTGGACATAAAGACGGCGACGGGCTCCGGGCTACCACCTGTCACGTTGTCCCGAAAATATCTTCGGTGGAAGGTGGGTCGAAGGGACTTAATTATCTAGACTAGACCCCTGTCTAACCCTGTATTGGGAATTTTGTGAAGATATTTATTTATTTTATTATTATTATCTTATGTAACTTAAGTGTCACGATAGCCCAGTGGTTGGGTGATCGGAATTCAAGTGAAGAGACCCTAGTTCGATCTCACTACGCTCGTACCGATAGGTTTTTTCAGAAACTTATGTACGATTTATATCGTTGGCACATAAAGACGGCGACAGGCTCACCACCTGTCATGTTGTCCACAAAAACGACTAGGGTTAAGTCGAAAGGACTTAATTGTCTAGACCTCTGTCTACCTCCTAATTTTTATAATTTATAGCTTGTTACTTTAAAGAAGCCTGTCTTATATCTCTATGTGGTATGGTATGGTGGGTAGTTACCATGCCTTCGTAGATAAACGATTGAGGGGATGAATCCCGCTAGTTGATAACCTTTGTATCATGAACATGAATATACTCGTGGCATGTATCTACTTTTTACATATCTTCACGCCAATCGAAATTTTGGGGTAGATAGAGGTGTTGATAGAAAAGTATTTATTTGTTGTAGAATAATAGAATGAGTAAGACATATTATATTTATCTCATTTTTATATATTTATACGTATAATAGGCTTGGTTGCAATGCAAGTGGAATTAAAGGACTTGTCTAATATGTATAATTGTCTAGACCTTCTTATTTCGTTGTATTGGAAAAATATGTGAAGATAAATAAATAACATATATACATAAATTAAAAAAAAAGAAAAATATGTTAGTCGCTACAAAAATTGTAGATGAAACATGAGCATGAAATTTTTACTCCAAGTAACATTTTTGTAAATTTTTTTTTGTTCATAAACTTTCTATTACGAAGTTTCGACAGAGCTAATTTACAAGCGGGTTAGGTCAAAGATATAAGTTGAATGTCGTGTTTTCTCGGTGACTCTATGTTTACAAGAAAACTTTTATTGTTTCCCTAATAATTCTCTTCAATGGACGGGTTAAGTTATATATATTTTTATGTATACACGAGTAGTTCTTCTGTGCGTGTGTCTGAGACTGAATTTCTCCTAAACAGCTTCATCGATTTCTTAAAATTTTTCATTTGTTTTTAAATCGATTCGTTTAAATCGATTGGCCAATATCAACATCGGGTATTTCTCTAATAGTAAATTCCATAAATGCTTATTTTCTACGTATTTGTTTTATGGCGTATCTGACACAACTTTTATGGTATATACCGAACTGAGACGTATTTTTTATATTAGTAATTCCATAATGTTTTTTTTGGCGTTATAATTGATAAGCGTTTAGCGAAATAAAATTTAAAAAGTTTGTGTTAATGTTTTTCGATATGCTTTTATGTAGCGAGCGTGCTTTGCGAATACAGGAATTAATTGTTTGTCGCTTTGATTAAAGAATAAACCCATAAAACGTTGAGTTTGTTTTGTCTTATGTACGATTTTGCTGGCAATGAATTAGGTATAAAAAAGATTTCTTTCTATATTTTGTCGCGTCTGAGTACGAGTACTTGTGCATTTATTGTTTTTGATTCTTTAACATTAATGCTTTAGCAACTTACTTTAGGATTTGCATATATGCATATTTATTATACACTATTTTGCTATATTATACTTTCCTCAAAATTACTGAAAAACAAAGATAATTTAAGTCTTTCGAGTCACCTTTACCCCAAGACTGTTTGCGATTGTGTCCAAACTAACGGTAAAATATATTTTTATAGATAAATATTTTACATTAATATTCGATATACATATAAACATCCACAGCTCTATTACAAAAAAATACATATTTCATACAAATCTTTGCTCCTGGTGGAATTCGAATCCACAACCTTTAGCTTCCAAGGCTATCATTATCTACTCGTTTATCGGGTCGTCACGAAGAATAATTAAAAAGATTTATTTATTAAAAACCTATTTACAAATTAGTGCAATTTATTTTGCTGAAAAGTATGTGCTAAAGATTGTTAGGTAGGAAAGTGATTGCGCGATTTCAAAGTAACGTGAAATTCTTTAGAAACGCGCGTGTGTGTAGTTTTTTGTTGAAGGCCTTACGCTGTCCCCTGTAATTGATGAATATGTATTAACCTTAATACGAGAAGTATTAATATTAATCAATACTTACTTACTTACTTACGACTACAGTGGATTAATAGATTAAATTTGGAGGCACTATCTGTTTTTGCTTATAGAAAAACATTTCATAAAAACTATTGAAATTGGTGTTATATTATGCAATGCATTTGAAGTTTCTTATTTTTTTGACATTGTCATTATGAAACAATATCTTCACTCTATTCCCAATACTGGCATATACAGAGGTTTAGAAAACTAAGTCCTTTCGACCCACCTTTTAACCGATAATTGTTTTGGTACGTGACAAGTGTTGAGGCAGTCGTCGTCTTTATGTCGCAGCGAACGATATAATTCCTACGTAAGTTTTTGAAAAAACCCATTGGCACGAGCCTGCCATCTGGGCATTGAACCCCGATCATCAAACCACTCGGCTATCGTGACTTCTAATTTGAAATTGCGCGTGAATACCACGACCTCACAGAATACCGACGTAAACTAGAAATCTAACAAATTTCTGCGTTTCGTCTGGTGAGTGCAGGTAACCGGAGGCCCACACTACCCCCCCCCCCTAATTCTTGTGGGGGGGAGGGGCCCTCTAAGAGAGTCAACGCAGATGCTATGCCTCTGGTATTGCGGGTGTTCATGGGCGGCGGTAATCACTTACCATCACGTGAGCCACCTGCTCGTTTGCCTCCCTTTTCTATAAAAAAACACACAAACACACATACACACACAATATTTATGTAAATTGCATTGTCCGCAGGTAGGCGACGGTGTCCCGGAGACGCTTTAGCGAAGTCTTTCATTTTCATAGTGTTCGTTGGTATCATGCAGAAGTTCAGGATAGACTGCTGCGATGACGTATTGCCGTCCGCCGAGCCGATCGTCGGACTGATCTCCGCCCCCCAACCTTACACCGCTACCTTCACGCCGCTCGAAGCGGAATAGTACAAACACACGTACAACATATTTATCTCTTAACGGTATGACGACGTATGGGCGTGGTTTATTATTTAACTATTGTATTGGTCAGTTAATGTAAACTAGTGTGTAATATATGTTATTTTTGAATTGCTTTAATGTTGTTTTATTATGTTTTGATGCGATTTTGGCTTGCGTTTTTTATATCTTTTCTCAATCTTTTAATTATTTTACCAAATGCTAGGAAGATACTATTGCTTTGCAGAGGTCTAGACAACTTTAGTAATTCTCATTAATAATAAAATAAATAAATATCTTCACGCAATTCCCAATACAGGGGTAGACATAGGTCAAGTCTGGACAATTAAGTCCCTTTGATCCACCTTCCACCGAAGATATTTTCGGGACAACGTGACAGGTGGTGAGCCCGTCGCCGTCATTATGTCCAAGCCAACGACGAAATTCGTACGTAAGTTTTTGAAAAACTCATTGGTACTGCCACCTGGGGATCGAACTCGGGTCTCTCGACTCGAAATTCCGACCACCCAACAACTCGGCTATCGTGACTTCGACTAGTAATTCTCAGATTCACTTTTTACCGAAGCCTAAATGAGATAACGTGACAGGTAGTGTGCCTTTCGCTCTTTAGAGTCTATGCAAACTGCACAATATACTTACTTACATATATACTGATATCTGTCATAGGTGTAATAAATATTCACATTTAAATATAAACATCCATGACTCGAGTACAAACATTCACATTCATCGAACAAATGTATGCCCATAAATACCAAAGCAAGTCACTACCAAGTAAGATGACTGGTCGTCAAGCTCACTTATTACCTTAAGCACGAGTATATTGTTAAGAACATAAGTCTTTCCTCTCACTCATGTACTTAGTTAGGGAAGTATACAATCATCACCACGCTTGGCGAGCAGATTGGCGATCGCAGTACCATACGCTTTGTACGTTAGATGCTTCTTGTCCATCGGAACTTGTCCATTTATCGCCTATTAATATTATATTATATTATATTTATCTTCACGCACAATCCCTGACGGGGTAGCCAGAGAGAACAGATCGCCAAGTGTCACGATCCCTACATACTTCTTTCCTTCTTTCAGATTCATCATCTTCTTCATCGCCTACTAAGACATCTAAATTAAGAAAGGAGGTGGTATATTTCCCGTCTATAACACACATATCCCTACTAATATTATAAATGTGAATGCAAGTTTGTTTGTTACGCTTTCACGCGAAGACTACTCAACCGATAATCATGAAACTTAATATACATATTCTTGGAGGTATTAGAAGTAACATAGGGTACTTTTTATTGAAAAAAAAATTTTTTACGAAAAAATAATTTGTCAAAAATATTTGCTAATGTAATGCTAATATAAGTAGTAACTGAAGCTACTTTTTTTAGAATTTACCATTTTAGAAAAATAATTAGGATTCCGCGTTAAGTGTTATACCGCGTGCGAAGCCGCGTGGGACAGCTAGTATTGTATTTTTCATCGGACTCTATTCAACTCGAGTAAAAACATTCACATTCATAACATAAATGATTCGCCCTAGCTAGATTCGAACCCACAACCTTTACCTTCAAAGTCATAAATATATCAATATACGGTCACTAGCCCGTAGTGACCGTATATTGATATATTTAAGACTTCTTCGTAAATGAGTAAAGTGTTATCTCCCAATTTAGACACTGTTGCCATTCACCAGTTTGTTTTATATTGGTACGTTATTTCTCGTACCATTTCAGTAAGAATACTTATGCAAAGAAGTAAACATTTTCACGCTATTCAATTCAATACTAGGGTAGACAGAGTGCCAGATAATTAAGTCCTTTCGGCCCACCTTTTTTAAGACATTTTTTAAGGACAACATGACAGGTGGTGAGCTTGTTGCATTTATACTGATTTACGAGTACATAATGTTAATACCAGAAGCAAACCAATTTGTAATGCCAGTCACTACAGTCCATAGAGTAACTCTGTCATCGTAAGGTTGACCTTATATTACGTATATTAAATAAATATACATAGACCGCGACATATTTGTTATTGAATAAACACAGAGAAAGAGCTCGATAGAGCAGACATATTTACCCTTGATATATTTGTTCTATATGTTTTTTATCTTTTTGTAGAGAAAAATATTTTGAAGAGAAAAAGAAACATTAAAAAGATATAAAAACAATTATGCCACAATAAGTGTAAGATGTTTTTGAAAAATGACAGCGAAAATTTTGTCGAATCTCAAATAATATGTATACCTCTTTTATTGACGGCATATGTCTACCACGCTCTAACTGAATAGATAAATAATTAAGTTTAATAAGTCACAACTGCTTAGTGGTTGGGTGATCCGAGTCGCGAGACCCAAGTTCGATCCCCAGGCTCGTAGCGATGAGTTTGTTAAAGCTTATGCACGATTTATATCGTTGGCTTGGACATAGAGACGGCGACAGGTACATCACCTGATGCGTCCTAAAAATGTCCTCGTTAACAGGCGTGTTGAAAAGAAAACATTGTATACCTCGATCTACTCTAGCATTGGGAATAGCGTGAAGATACTTTTTTAAAGTTAGTGAAAATTATTTTCTACTTTTTCGTACGGATAGTGTCCATTAATAATTAATATATTTATATTTTATCCAATTAATATATTTTCCTCGGTCTTTGATAAGTCTGAGAGGTTTTAATCCGATCCGACGTTTTAAAGTGGGCGGCAATCACGTTGAAAGATTAAGTTACTTGGATACATAGATAGGTGGTACATATAAAATATAATTGCAACTGATGAAAGTGCCTGAACAGCCATTGTACTAGTGCTTGTAGGAAAAGTAACGTCATAAATAACTATAAACTACGACGTTTCTGATGCTGTAAAACATTCGAAACGCCGGAAAAGTAAAAATAGTTTGTAAAACTAATAAAAAAAACGTGATAAAATCCGAAAATCGATTTATTTGAAAATAAAATGTTTTCCTTTAAAATATTTCAATAAGTTTTTAAAATAATTACACATAATACGTATATTGCTGTGCCCGATTGGTATACACATATATAGATAGGGACAACATCACATACATTGCTCCGATCCCAATGTAAGATGCTAAAGCACTTGAGGTATGGGAATCGGAAACAACGAAGGCACCGCAAACGCCCAGACCCGAGAAAATATAGAAAAAGTGGATTTCCTACATTGACTCGACCGACAATCGAACCCGGGACCTCGAAATGGCGACACCTTGAAAACCAGTGCTTACTCCACTCGTCCACGGAGGGCGACATATAATGATATTATACTTAACATTCTTAAAGTATATTATGTTTACTCATGAACCTTCAAGAAAAGTGCCTATACCTTTATCAAAGACCGGCAACGCATCTGCTATTCCTCTGGTATTGCAGGTGTTCATGGGCGCGGTAATTACTTACCATCACGTGAGCCACCTGATCATTTGCCCGCGTATTCTATAAAAAAAAGAAACTGATTTGGAATACAAATGATTCAGTTACAAATCTAGCATTATTTATTTATTTATTTATATATTCTTTATTGTACACCACAAAGGAAGATGAAAATAAGTACAAGTAACATATAGGTAGTACAAGAGGCGGTCTTATTACTAAAAAGCAATTTCTTCCAGACAACCTTGCTATAGAAGCGTATGAAGAAATAACGAAGAAAATTATATACTCTTCTATATACTCTTTGGTTTTTTCTATATCCCGAACGTCAATTTGACAGCATATTTGTGGCAATCGATATATACGGTTGTTTTCTTCTTCTCTACTGGTTTCTACTTTTGAAGGATTTATACAAAAATTACCATATGTAACAATTTCATAAGTTCATATTTTGTTTCCGATAGGTTTATCGTTTCAAAACTGTGCTTTAGTGTTTAATGTAATGGTTGCATTAGAGAAATATCATTCCGTAAGATTATAAGCCAGAAAATCTACTGAATAATTCTACGAGGAATCGTGAGTATTATTTTTAGAAATATCATTAATGCTGCTTCTGAACTCGTGCGGCATCCTGGAAGAGACCGCTATGCAGCGATAAGGACGCCAAATAGTACAGGTCTTTTAATGTTTCATGTTTTTTGGATTTTAATGGTGTACAATAAACGTATATTCATAAAAGTACATTCGTTCATCCATTCATTCAATCATTCAGGTAAGTAAATTTACATGGAGTGTGATATATGAAAAATTTGCGGGAAGCCCATGGATGCAGGTAGCTAAGGACCGTTATTTGTGGCAGCAGTGGATTCATGATAGGCTGTAAACAACAAAACAAGAATTGTATGTGGTGACACGGCATACCCTCTCTCCATATCCACATTCCAGCCCTGTTACTGTCGCCATTTTTACATTCTTGCCAGCGAAATAAATCGTACAAAAGTTTTTAAAAAAACTATCGGTACGAGCGTGCCACCTGAGGATCGAACTCTGGTCCCTTGACTCGAATACCGATCGGCTATCGCGCAATCGGTTTACCTGTGTGTCCTATGCCCTAATACATTCGCACGTAACACTTTAAGATAGATATAAGAAAGTGGGAAGGAGGAGAAAAACGCCGCGCACGCCTCGGTTTTCATGGTGTCGCTAGCTCCGAGGTCCCGGGTTGGATTTCCGGTGGTGTCAAAGTAGAAAACACTTTTTCTACGTATTCTCGGGTCTCTTTATGGTGCTTCGTTGTTTCTGATTCCGTAACACATGTGCTTTAGTTGCTTCATTTTGGAATCAGAGCATTTATTTGATGTAAGTGATGTTGTCTATGTATTTTCCCATAATACAAGTCCTTAAGCTACTTACTATGGGATCAGAGTAATGTATGTCCCTATTTACGTATGTATATATTTATTATTAAAAAAAACTCGGGCTTGTATTAAGAAACGCCTGCCGGTATTTATTATAAAAAAGCCGTAAGTTTCTACTAAGACACGCCTGCCGAAGTTGTATCAGCAATATATCCTTCAAGACTCGTTGCGGTATAAGAATCCTGCGTGAAATCGCAGTACATTAACGGTATAATGGTACATTATTACATACATTTACGTACATACCTAACGGCCTGTAATAGTCCATTATTGAACATAGGATTCTTTTTTTATAGAGAAGAGAGGCAAACGAGCAGGTGGCTCACGTGATGGTAATTGATTACCGCCGCCCATGAACGTCCGCAATATCAGAGGCATAGCAGATGCGTTGCCGGCCTCTGAGAAAGGTATAGGCTCTTTTCTTGAAGGTCCCTAAGTCGTATCGGTCCGGAAAAACCGCTGACGGCAGCACATTCCACAAAGTGCAAGTGCGTGGCAGAAAATTCCGCGAAAAACGCACTGTGGTCGAATGCCAAGCATCAAGATGGTGTTGATGGAATTTTTGACCATGCTTTAAGGTACGATGGTGAAATACAGCGGCTGGGATTAATCCGAACAATTGTTTCAAATATATCCACAAATAAAGGCCTAGAGCCACTAGCATCGATTCAGCGCAATATTGTGTAGGTACACTTGTCGTCCAACTTTTCACCGGTTGTCGGTTGTGACGACTCATTGCCACATCTGCTTGCTGATATTTGTGATGTGATAAATTGAAAAAAATTAAGGCAAAGTGAATTTACGAATATTTGTTTAGGCGTTTTATTAAATTACAAAGAAATTATCTTCACCCTGTTTCCAATACTGGGGCAGATAGAAGTCGTTTAGACCCACCTCTCATCGAAGATATTTTTCTGGGACAACCGGACAGGTGGTGAGGCTGTCGTTGTCTTTATGTAAGTCTTCGTCTTTAATTAATCTTCATGCCATTCCAAATACTGAGGTAGACAGTGTGAGCCTGTTGACGTCTTCATGTCCAAGTGTATATAAGTTTTGAAAAAACCCATACATGAGTTTTGAAAAAATTGGGTCTCTTGATTCGAATTCCGATATATTCCGATATATCTATCGGTTATCGAGACAATAGACTCAGTAAATCTATCTTCACGCAATTCCCAATACAGGGGTAGACAGAGGTCAAGTCTAGACAATTAAGTCCCTTTGACCCACCTTCCACCGAAGATATTTTCGGGACAACGTGACAGGTGGTGAGCCCGTCGCCGCCTTTATGTCCAAGCCAACGATGAAATTCGTACATAAGTTTTTTTTTTTTGAAAAACTCATTGGTACTGCCACCTGGGGATCGAACTCGGGTCTCTCGAATCGAAAATCCGACCACCCAACAACTCGGCTATCGTGACTTTCAGTAAATCTATGTACATAAAATTCAGCTTCAGTATGTCTGTGCTCGTAAAAATCACAAAAGTTGTCAAGGGATTGACAATAGCGTTTTATACGTGCCTTCAATCACGAAATTCCCATTGGAATGGAATAATCCCAGCGCTTTGTGAGGTCTTAATAAATAGTTATAAAACAGAGATTCGCTACTGATCTATGAAATCTATCCGCGACGCGAGGGCGGGATTAGCCAGCTTTTTAATAGATGATTTAACATTTTCATCTGCCAATCTTTCGCTGATCTAAATCAAACAGTACCATGTTTGTTTATAGTTACGCAAACAATAACATGTTACAAAAACAAAGTCAAATAATAGTCGAAATGTTTGACAAACAAAAACAGTTATAATGTTACTTTTGCGTCTCGTAAGAAATAAAGGACTTTCGCTAATATTTATTTATTGAAGCTCACAGTTTTGTTAACAAAAAAAAAAAATATCTTCGAAAAAGAAGTTACGGTATAAAAAGTCCCGATAGCCTAGCTGGCAGTGACTCTGTCTTTGAAGCTAAAAATTGCGGGTCCGATTCCCAGTGGAGGCAAACATTTGTATGATAAATATGTTTATATGGATATAATATGAAGAAAGAAGAAAAGAATTAATACACATTAAAAAATAATATCTTCACGCCGTTCCCATTACAGAGATAGACAGAGGTCTAGACAGCCCAACCTACCTTCCACCAAAGAATTGTTTTGGGACAAATTGACAGGTGGTGAGCCCGTCGCTGTCTTTGTGTCAATATAAATTGTACATAAGTTTTTGAGAAAAATTCCATTTGCTTGAGCCTTGAGGATCGTATTCGGGTTTCTTGACTAGAATTCCGATGACACGACCACTCAGCTATCGTCTTTTAAGAAGAAAGAATATAATTATTTATCTTCACGCCATTCCCAATACAGGGGTAGTCAGAGGTCTAGTCTAGACAATTAAGTTCCTTCGACCCACTTTCCACCGAAGATATTTCGAGACAACGTGACAGGTGGTGAGCCCATCGCCGTCTTTTTGTCCAAGCCAACGATATAAATCGTACATAGGTTTTAAAAAACCCATTGGTACGAGCCTGCCACTTGGGGATCGAACTCGGGTCTCTCGATTCGAAATTCCGACCACCCTTCCACTCGGGTATCGTGACTCACTCGTAATTAAGTCACGATAATTATTTATAACTATGTATATGAACATTTGTCTATGTAAATGTATATATATGTTAGTATATCGTATCGTTAGCTGGTACAGCAATATGGCGACAGGCTCATCCCTTGTCTCACGTTGTTCCAAAACTCGGTCGTTGGTCGAGAGGACTATTTGTGTTGACTTCTGCATACCCAAGTGTTGATTGAAATTATTTGAAGATAAGAAAACAATTACCTCAGTTTAGCCACCGGTCTATTGATTTTACTTATAATCTCTTCTATTCGATTCTTACAAATGAACATTCCGCTATAGTATAATTAAAAATAATCCCGTCAGGGACTGTGCGTGAAGATAAATAAATAAATAAATGTCTTCACTTCACAATTCATGGGGTAGACAGAGGTCTAGTCTAGACAATTAAGTCCATTCGACCCACCTTCCAACGAAGATATTTTCGGGACAACATGACAGGTGGCGAGCTCGTCGACGTCTTTATGTCCAAGCCAACGATATAATTCGTACATAAGTTTTTTTGAAAAAGTCTTTGGTATGAGCCTGCCACCTGGGGATCGAATTCGGGTCATTCGACTCGAAATTCCGACCACCCAACAACTCGGCTATCTCGACTATGAGGGTGAAGCGTAAATTTAAATTGTGGTATTCCAATGAAATCTACAAACATTGAAGATTCAAAAATTCAAATGCGATTTTATCAGCATCTCTATGACAAAAGCAAATATCAGTACAGAATCAGGCGCGCTGTGGAATATATTCCAAAGGCAAATACAAAGTCCGTTGCCTGTCAATAGACGAGCGAGTTCAAACTTGATAGGACTCCGTTATGAGACGATTTTGAGATCGACGATTGCATCAGTCGAGATATCGGAAAGCCTTTCCGCCGCGCCGTAATGACTTATATATCGTATGTGTTTTGCAATTTATCGTATGCTATGAGAATATTAATGAAATGTAGATTAGTTTCTTCCGGTTGTAAGAGACGCCGAAGTGTATCTTGAAAACAGCTCACACGGTTAGTTGTCAATAGAATTTAAATAATACTAATTAATTTTTATTATATACGGACAAGGATATATGGGCAGCATAAGGATCAGCACGCTGAAGTAGCAATGGGTATACTACGTTTCTCGATGAAGTGACTGTTCGCCAATTTTTTTAAACTTAAGCATAGTTGAATGTTAATTGTCAAAAGGATCTCCATTATTTAATTCATTTTCTAACACCTAACAAAGTCAAATCACTTTTATAGACATTTTTATGTACATTTAGTTACATTATTGCTAGCGTAGAAAGCGTAGTAAACAAACTAATTTTCGTGTTCATAATATTAGGATATAAAAATATAGAGGGATTAAATTCGAAATTCTCTAACAGGTAGAGTGAGAGATAAAAGCACAGCTTCAGAAATCATAGCCAATGTAGTGTGAGTATTGTAACTGTCCTTTATATTTTCCATTATCATTTCTTTCCTCGCCAATGAAGTGTTAAACAGTACACGTCATTCAAAATAAAACTTTCCTAAGAAATACTAAAAATGTTATTTCTTTTCTGTATTCGCATTGTTATCTTAACATAAAAAAATTGGCAAACATTTTTTCTCTGAATTTGTAATACCTTTCAATTTATGAAAATGTATATCTCTAGCGTTTAAGCTGATGCCCATGATATTTTAAGCACGTGTAGAAATATATACAAATACAAAGTTCTTCAGACAAAGGACGTAGGAAGAAAGGTTATCTATAAATAATGTGTAAAAAGAAATAACAGAAGTGTCTTAAAGAGTATTTTCTTTTTATCATCGACTAGTTTCGTTCCGCCACTTCTTTCACGCACAATTACGAAATTTGCACGGGATATTTTAGAGAGACAAGTAGCCTAGTAAGGTATGCTCTTACTAGAACCCCAAAGTCTGTTAAACATAATAGATTCGAGACCTCTCATAATTTTTTAAAATAATTTAATATAGTAATTATTTAAATTAATAAAAATTCAATATTTTTTTAACTTACTTTCTGTTCCAAATTGAATATTGTGTATTGTCCAATTGTGTGTCCTTTCTTTGTGTTGTGATTGATAAACAAACATACATCCATACACTTTGACATCTTTATAATCTTGCATTATTTATACATATTTCTTGATAGAGCTTCTTAGTATTAACGTCAGGGAAAAAGTAGCTAAATTTCTCGTTAATGTGTGCGTGAGTTGGTATCTTATTATCGCCTCTTGGACATGTGTGTGTGTACAAGTCCATTAAGATTACGATGAATATTACCTTGATTTAGAGAGAACGTTCTGGAAAGTTATTTCGAATACAATTTGAATATGTGACAAATAACACAATTTGTGTTACTTGTCAGATATACACATTTCTAATATCATCCATTTATAAATCCATTATGGCGGACATTTGTATGTTATGTCTAGACGGTTGTCATCATGCTTTCTCGAGTTGCTTTTAGCGAAAGTGTTATTAATTTTTAAATCCAAAATGGTGGACAATTTTTTTTTTAGTAAAGTCACATACATTCTTTTATTATCATCGCAAAACTCACCAAAGTGCTTACAATAATAAAGAAGCCCAAAGAGTTCAAAAATAAAAAGAAATTAAAATATATATGTCTGTATATATCTACAGCGCTAGGGTCTCGGTGTCAACCTAGGTGCTAACTCAGCATAACAAATCAAACAGATAATTTATTCACATACATAAGTAATATACAATTGCATTTATCGATTGCCATTTTTTTAATATATCGACGTTTCGTAATGAGATCGATATGAGTGACTTCTTCGGGGTTTATTAGAGTGTTGATTACATAATTTACGTAATTAACGGTAGCAATTTTTGCATCCAAGGTGGTGCATTTTGTATATATCGAAAGGAACATCATGATAGTTCAGGATAGGTGGTCTGTGCATTTATCATCGTTTTTTTATCTTTTCCGTACTGATGCAGGCAGAGGTAGACACAATGAAGTTCTTTCGACCACCTTTTTCACCGAAGATTATTTGGGATTTCGTGATAGGTGGTGAGCCTGTCGCCGTTTTACTGTTCATGCTAACGGTGCAATATATTTTACATATTCCAAATAGATAAATTTTAATTACATATTAACATCTATGTCTCGAGTACAAACAATCATATGCATCACACAAATGTTTGCTTATTACGTCCTGACTCCTGTCTGGTTGTTTCTGGTGCCATAATACAAGTGACTAAGCTGCTCACATTGGGATCAGATTATATGATGTTGTCCCAATCTATGTATGTATTTATTATTATTATTATTATACATATAGGAGTAATAAAGATTTTTTCCTTGTATATTCACACACCTTATGCACAGTTATTACATAAACCATCTACACCGGATAGGCACGTGCAGAACAACATTACGTTGGATGTCTTACGTTCTACCCTCTTTTATGTTCCAATTTATAATTCACTAGCAACAGCCAGCGTGTTCGCCCGCTTGACTAAATATTTCCTCAAGGCAAGACAAGACGTATATCTTGTATACAAATAAAAATCAATCGGCACGTGTGCTAGAAAGCGTCACTTGGGAATTCATCGAACGATTTGGCAGTTTTCATTTCACTCATACGAGGTTAGAATGATTCAAATCATTCATTCATCGATATAAGGAACATATAACTAACATTTGCACAGCAGTATCGGCGTAAAAATAAATATCGCTCTCTCTCTCCCTCTCTCCCTCTTTCTCTCTCTCTCTCCCTCTTTCTCTCTCTCTCTCTCTCTTCCTATGGATGTTGTGAGGCGACTAAGGGAAAAAGTTTGATGATACAATTGGCTACCAACAGTTGGCGGGGTAAATACCTAGTTACCTAATACCTACCTGCCTAGTAAAAAAGTTCGGTATACCGAGCAGCAGCGTCTAATGTGTCAGGTGGAAGGTATACTGAACCAATTCGCTTGCGCGATTAGCGATTAAGGGAGACTCTCCCTTACGTGAGTGGCTTATTTCCTGCAGTAGAATTTTATAGGCCGTTGTGGTTGTTGCGCTTGTGATATGTGACCTACATTACTCCATCACTCGATTGTTATTTTTTAATCTATCACCGTCTCGTATTGTCACGATCGCCAACTGATTAGGTCATCGAATTCGAGTCAAGAGACCCGAATTCCATCCGATTTATCATGATGAAATACTACACCCCTTCTATAGATTAATTCCGGCCGCTTTCTCTCAACTTCCTGCTTTAATCTCATCAGTTGTTCATAGTAGAGTTTAGAATCGATGATCCTGCCTGGTGGTAACAGCTCATAATGAATAATGCCCTTCCCATCCCGCCACACATACTACATGTCTTTATGTAAAAATAATTATAGAAAAACTGTCAATAATTCCTTATCTTTGCAATACGATGGAAATCAATGCATAGTAAAATCAGGGGACAATTTTACCCATTTTTCTTAGGTATCATATCCAATTGTATACTATTTTAAAACTGAATATTCAATTAAGAAGTTTTCTACAGCACATAAAATTCTTTTCCATTATTCGAATAATTTATTTTTAGACATAATTATGAAGGGATTACGTTTGCAGACACCTAGCAAAAAATATTCAATAATGGAAAAAGTTTTAACGTTTGAGATATCTAAAGATACGTAACCTTTTCGTGTCGACATTTAAAGAAAGGACACTTAGAGGTGCTACTTTGAATTCGATATCTTTCGTATTGAAATTTCGTATGCAAAACTATATATCCACTAACATAGCCTAGTGATGAAAAAAAAAAACTTAAAATTAAGTTAAACCCCTTCACGCTATTCCCAATACTGGGGTCGACAGAGGTCCAGACAATTATGTCCTTTCGACCGACGACTTTTTTGGGATAACGTGAAAGGTCGGTAGCCGAGTGGGTGTTCGGAATTCGAGTTGAGAGACCCGAGTTCGATCCCCAGGTGGCAGGCTCGTACCAATGGTTTTTTTTTTCAAAACCTATGTACGATTCATATCGTAGGCTTGGACAAGTAAAGACGGCGGCGGGCTCACCACCTGTCACGTTGTCCCGAAAATATCATCGGTTGAAGGTGGGTCGAAGGGACTTAATTGTCTAGACTAGACCTCTGAGTACCCCTGTATTGGGAATGGCGTGAAGATATTTATTTTATTTATTATTTATTTATGTGACAGGTTGTTACCCTGTCGCAGTCTTGATGTTCAAGCCAACGATGTAAATCGTACATAAGTTTTGAAAAAAAAAAAATAACTCTTTGGTACAAGCCGCCGGAACTCGGGACTTTTGACTCGACTTACAATCGCGCAACCCTTCGGCTATAGCGACTTCTTTATTCTAAGTGTCGTAAAGTGTGTATATATGTCATATTATAATATAAAAATACAAATAGTAAGGTGATGAAGTAAAATTAAATAGGAAGCTTCCTGTAAATAAAGTCACGAAAGCCGTGTGGTTGGGTAATCGGAAATCGAGTCTAGAGACCAGAGTTTGATCCCCAGGGCTCGTACCAATGGGTCTTTCAAAAACTTATGTACGATTTATATCGTTAGCTTGGACATTAATACGGCGACGGGCTCAAACCTGTCACATATTCCAAAAACAGTCTTCGGTGGAAGGTGGGTCGGAGGGACTTTATTGTCTAGACTCTGTCTATCCCTGTATTGTGAAAGGCGCGAAGATATTTTTATTTTTATAATTTCTAGGAAATAAATAAATTTCTATTTCATTCGATGACTCCCGTGAGTAAGTGGTGTACCACCGGTTTTTATGGTTTCATCGTCTCTGTCATTCCGGTTTTGATTCCCGGACGGTGCAAATGTAGGTACTGTACTAGTTTTTAAGTAACTACTTTTTCTATATTTTCTCGTGACTCAGACTCGATTTTTAGCTCAACATCCAGACTGTGACCATCGTTGTTTCTGATTTCATAACACTGCTATCGGTCACGATAGTGGTTGGATGATTGGGATTCGAGGAAAAGACTCGAGTTGTGTCCCTAGGTGGCAGGCTCGTACCAATGGATTATTTCAGAAAAACTTATGTACGATTTACGCATCGTTAGCTTGAACATAAAGACGGTGACGAGCTCTACACTCGCCATACTGTCCCAAAAATATAGAAGGTGGATCGAAAGAACTTGATCTTCTACATTTCTATCTAGACCAGTAATCGGAATGGCGTGATGACACTTACTTTGAGTTGAGAGAAAAGTATGTGATATTATCCATACCAAATAGTAAAGTAGTAGATTTAAAATACTACACGCGCGAGAATCAGCTAGCTTAGCTGTGAACAAGTTATCCTCTTATATTTTTGAAGAAACAAAAATGGCTTCTTAAGCTTTATTATTCACGTAACCTTTATGATCGGGCTTTGAAATTGATTGCTTTTCGAAATTGTTAGGTTTCATTCATTTCGATTCAAATTTCCAATGCATGCACTTATTAATTAATTAATTACCATGAATATGTTTAAAGTATCAAGATTATAAGCCCTTGCTTTTCATTGGTTTCAGGTGATTGACATTAATAAGATAATACAATGCATTTAGCTGATTTACAATCAAGTACATCGTCCGCGCTATACGAGAGAAACGTAAGTTTACATAATTATTCAAAAATCGAACGTCTGTTTTTTTTTAATTTATGCTTTTTTAAATTGCTTATGAAGGCCAAAGGCAACCGGCTCGCGGGAACAAGACCTACTAGAAGCCGGCAAGAAACTCTGTTCTTTTCTGTTTTTTTGCGTCTTGATTTTTAACACCACTTACTTTTCTTTCTTACTCGCTCCTTTGTGAATAAAAAGCTGTTTTATTCTTGTATCAAAGGCTTCGAGTTCCAATCTAGTGCTAATAACAACTTTCAACGTTTCAAAGGATAATTAACCTAGAGTCAAGTTCGCTCAGTGCAGTCATCGCGTCTGTAAATAAAATGGCATAGAACTTTTTATATTTTATAACACTAACTCGGAGTACCACGAAGAGTGTCAAGAGGTTGATCTCTTCTGGTAACCCCCGGACTATGCGTGACGATTTTTTTATGTTAACTTATTTATCTACGGCAAAGGCTCAAGAATATTCCATTTCTTCCGTTGGGTGTCATAAGAGGCGACTGAGGAAACATCCTTGAAACCGACAGTAAGCGGAATAACCATTTCGAATAAAAGCAGATAAAAGCTATAAAAAGATCGATGAGGGACATCATCCTCCAAGGTGCGAAGTTACTCATACTACGATCGCCAAACCGCTTGCCAAGCGTGGTGAATACTGCAAACAATTCCTTACAGAGTGGCATATAGCCTGCGGAGACATATAGACTGCGAAAGATCAGAGCAATGCACATTTATTTTTATATTATAAAAAAATAATATCTTCACGCATATTCCCAGCACTGGAATAGACAGAAGTGAATTAAGGCCTTTCGACCCCCATTTCACCGAAGCCGGTTTAATTGGGACAACGGGACAGGTGGTAACCCTATCGCTGATTGGTTTCTGCCTTTATTATACTATTGCCTTTATATTATTAATGCCTTTATTTATTATTTCTATTGTGTACCCTTTAATTGTATTGTACACAATTTTAATTGTTACCGATACATTTCTTTTCTATGTTCTAGGATAATGCCCTTCAACATTTCAGATGGGAAAGCATAAAAAAGTTTATATTTCTAGCATTCACATATTCTTCCACAAGTTACAACTTTGATATATTTTCTAAGGTGTTGCATGATCGTGGTATTTGCCTTTATTATTTTTAATTTTTAACGTACGGTACACCACCCAATTAGTTCACCATAGTTACCAAGAGGTCCGTGTTCGATCCCCAGGAGGCGGGCTCGTAGCAATGGGCTTTTATTCAAACTTATGAACGATTTATATCGTTGGTTCACCACCCGTCACGTTGTCCCAAACTATGTCTTCGGTGAAAAGTGGCTCGTAAGGACTGAATTTACCTCGGTCTGTCCCAGTATTTAGAATGACGTGAAGATATATTAACTATTAATTTAAATTTTCACGCAATTCCCACTACAGGGGTAGACAGAGATCTAGACTAGACAATTAAGTCCCTTCGACCTACCCTTCCAACAATGATATTAATATACATATTATTTAAATAATAAAAAAATCCAGCATGAGTTACGTATACTTTAAAATTAAGTACAATTGCATCATAAAGGCGTAGATGGCTTTATCGTATTAACGCTTCATAGCTCTAAACTCATTGAATTGAAAGTTAAAATAACTTTTGTTAGATGTTGCCAACGCCCAAAATTGCAAGTGAATAGATACATTTAAAGTTTGAATTGGTGCGTGTAGGGCACGGTGGCTTGGAGAGTTGCCACTGTACGGCAAAGATGACAGGTTTGAATACGGCCCGGGACAACAGATTTTTTTAATTTCTAATGAAATATATAAAATATCTTCATGCCAATCCCAATAACGGATTAAACAGTGGTCGAGACAATTAAGTCTTTTTCACCCACCTTCCACGACAGGCGATGATCTCGTCGCCGTCTTTATGTATAATCCAACGATGTAAATCTTATATAAGTGTTTAAAAAAAAACCATTGGTACGACATCGGTATCGAATTTGATCGGTTTCTTAATTCGAATTCCGATCACCCAACCACTCGGCTATCGTGACCATAAATGACAAAAATTTCTCATGAAAATAATATGTGTGATAATCTTTCAGTAAGAATCATCGAATTTATATTCTTTGAAATAACAATAGGCATGACTTACATGTTCATGGATGTCTTCATCAAACAGTACACGAGAAAGATCGATTGCAATCAATATCTTAGTCCGTTGCTGAAAGGAATTACATTTGGTTGTTTAGTGCAGTCACTGATGTGGAACATTATTGTGAGTTAACAATAATTTAATTTTATACTTCTTCTACCTCGGTGGACAGCGTTTTTCGTGGTGTCGCCAGTTCGAGGTCCCGGGTTTGATACCCGATCGGGTCAATGTAGAAAACACTTCCTGAATTGTGTTGGGTCTTGGTGTTTGTAGTACCTTCGTTGTTTCCGATTTTATGTCCTGTTATGTTATGTATTATTATTATATTACGATATTGTGTCACACATTTCATTTATTAAATATATACATGGGATCCAAAATATACGAAATAAAGCTTGGACGAAATTGCGTCATAGTTGCTTACTCACAATTGCTTATATGTAAGAAGGATAATTACAATTTCATAATAAATATTACAAATCAAATGACGAATAATTTTTGCAAATATTTACTTCTCTTCAGTAATACAGCTCAGCATAATTAACATTAAACGGTTCTATTCTTAAAACGCGAAGTTCTCTTCGATTTTGACTTTTAAATATACATGTTTTTAAAATTTTCGAATAGGTTTACATATGAAGTAATTCCTAATATTTTTCTTTAATCTGTATAGCTGGCAGCTGATTTGGCGGACGCAGTGCGCTATCTCGTAGCCGGTCTGGACGGTACACCACCTTGGTCTTCTTGCCACAGCAAAACGAACATCGGAGATGCTTGTTTGACAACGAGCAAAATTATACTACTGTGTCGGACAAACAACACCACTAATCTGACCGCAACATCGGCCCATCTCAATTATCAGTAAACTAATTTATATTTTCACGCCAATTTAGACAATTAAGTCATATCGACCCAACTTTCACCGAAGACATTTTTTGGCCAACGGGACAGGAGGCGAATCTGTCACTGTTTTAAAAATCACATTGGTACGGGCCTACTACCTGGGGATCGAACTCAGGTCTGTTGACTCGAATTGTGATCACCCAACCACTCGGCTACAGTGACAATTTTTATATTTGTATTGACAATCCTAAAAAAAGGACAATAAATTAAAATACAAAAAATAAGATGCCTTTTTACGTTTTTTATAATAAGTAAGAGGTTTGAATGTAATTTAAAATGTAGCTCAATTTGATGATTTTCTATACTGTTTCTGTTAGTTTCAATAAAGTTATTAGGTGTATCGGGCTTGTATTTATAACGACACTTTTAATTTTATGTTAAATTGTACCTTAACTATTATTTTGTGTTTGCTATGTTGGCGATTCTAAATAAATAAAATAAACTAATTGTTATACTATCCTGTAGCATGGAAAGCTACGTTAAACATTCACCTAGCTTCTTTAAAATACAATCAATTTAAGTGGCCAATAGCGCAAGTGAAACAGTTAGTTCCAGACAGAGTTTTTTAAAACCTGATCAAACTGCGTACCTCCATTACGATCGGGAAAATATATATCTATGTATTTTTAATTATAAATCTTCACGACGTTCCCAATACAGGGGTAGACAGAGGTCTAGTCTAGAAAATTAAATCCCATCGACCCACCTTCCACTATATTTATATATTTTCAGGACAACGTGTCAGCTGTTGAGTCCGTTTTTATGTCCAAGCCAGCGATATAATCGAATTTTTGTAAAATCCCAATGGCGAGCCGGCCACCTGGGGATTAATTGGGTGATCAAACTCGGGTTTCCTGACTCGAAATTCCGATGCCCACTTGGCTATCGTGATTTTTTTTATTTATCATAAATACATCAATAGGGATAATATCACAATAACATCTCTGATCTCGAAGTACTAGACGGACTAAGTAATAGACGGAGAAAAGATGATTTACATTAACCCGCCCGGGAATCGAACCCGGAATCGAATTGAAATAAATAAATATATGCTTTCTTTATTCGAAATAAAGAAAGCAATGAAACCAGTTTTCAACGCGTTTCAATATGACACGAGAAGCGCGAAAGAGCTTTTATTTCGCATTTCCCAGTTTGCCAATGATTTCCGATCCTTCATGACAAATTTATGCGGAAAAAAATTTTGAGCAAATCGATTTAATACTACGGTTTGGCGGAGTTATATTTGAAGACATAGGAAATGTATAGGAGAAATCTATTTTGACCATTGGTATATGCTAGACAGTTGTGACGGTGATGATGTTTTATATATAACTAAATAAATATAGAGATAGGGACGTCACATAAATAGTTCAGATATCAAAGTAAGTAGCTAAAGCACTTGCGATATGGAATATAAATAAATAAATATCATCACGCAATTCCCAATACAGGAGTAGACAGAGGTCTAGTCTAGACAATTGAATCTCTGTAACCCACCTTCCACCGAAGATATTTTCGGGACGACGTGTGTGATATGGAATCCAGAACACTAAAGGTAACCATATACATACAGACCTTCTCCCTGTTCCACGCTTGGAATTGAACCCCAGACCTTAGACATAGAGTTGGCGATATTATGAAAACCGGTGTGTACGCTACACATCCACGAAAATCGTCAACGCCCCTTATTTTTCACCAGCTGCTGTAACAAAGGTGCAAAATGTCTGTTGGCGATTGCCAATCTTTTCGCCAAGCGTGGCGATTAGGTCAATTATTCCTTGACAGGAGAAGCCTGTGTCTTGCATTGGACTTTGACAGGCCGTTATGTATGTATAAGATTTTTACTAACGTAATGTTACCTTAATTAAGTTCTTGTTAACTTGTTTCAAAATTTCAGGAAGTCGTTTTATTCGCCTGAAAGGAGCGACATAACTGTCCGTCTGTTTGTGATCGCTCTAGTGTGGATACTTAATTTCTTTATTGCCACCGTCACCGACACTGCACTTGTTAAGGTATAATTATATATAGATATTATTTTATATTATTGACGAAAGAATGTAGAGAAAGTTAGTCCCGGGGGGCCTGGACTAATTTTCAGAAGAGAGAATGATCAGTTCTACGATACTTAGACGTTCGTGTATGAAAAGAAGAAGTGAAAAAGGTATGATGGGATAAAATGTGAAGTTTGTTAATATAAAAAATATCTTTACGCTCTTTCCTATACTGGGATAGACATAGGCACCGACACTTTAGTCCTTTCGACCCACTTTTGAACGAAGACTTTTTTTGGGACAACATGATTAGTACTAAGCACGTTAAATCGTACATAAAGCTTGAAAAAAGTCATTGGGTCGAGCGTACCTGCGCTTCGGGATCGAACTTGGGGTCTCTCGAATCGAATTTCGATCATCCAACCACTCGGCTATTGTGATTATCGTGATAAGTAAAAAAGTTTTGTATTTTCTTTCATTAGTATGTATCGATTGTAATCTCAGTTAAAAATTCATAATACTTTAAACATGTACCCATTACGATGCTAAATATAAATCAGAATTATGCGTAGGAGAAGCCAATACTATATATATATATATATATATTATTTATCCGTTCTTTGTCGACAAGTTGGAAACAACAATTCTAGAGCTATATTATTAATCTAAGCAATATTATTAATACGTCTATTGTTTCCGAGGACTTTGTAAGAGGCGCTTAAGGGAAATGCCTTAAAGATAGAGGGATAACTATCCCAAAGTAAACCGGACCTAAGTTGAGTAGTTGCAGCGTCTTCCGTGTGGTGATATGTAGCGCGGTGTCTGATACTGAGATCGCCAATCTGCTTGCCGTGCGCGGTGATTATGGCTTACGGCGGTGGTTTTTGGGCTTTTTTTAAACTTTGGGTGGTTTTGTTAAACTTTACGAACCGTTATGATAATAAATAAATAAAATAAACATCTTCTCTGAATTCCCAACTGGGGACAGACAGAGGTCTAGTCTAGACAATTAAGTCCCTTCGACCCACCTTCCATCGAAGATATTTTCGGGACAGGTGGTGAGCCCGTCGCCGTCTTTATGTTTAAGCCAACGATATAATTCGTACATAAGTTTTTAGAAAAACCCATTGGTACGAGCCTGCCACCTGGGGATCGAACTCGGGTCTCTCGACTCGAAATTGCGACCACCCAACCACTCGGCTATCGTGACTTAGAGATCAATACATAACTACAAAATATGGATGCTTAGTAAAATATCATACGGTATAATAGAGACCTACTCAAGGACACAAATAAAAATGGAAGCATTCCATGCTCATCGGAGCGTTTTCCTTTAGAACTTGGTCCGTGTAGATGTGTGCGTGCGTGTGTATGTGTATGTGCGTATAAAGTACAGTGATAATAGATTTACTATTATGTGAATATTCAAGCTTTTTACATTATATTTTGAATATATATTTAATATCGGGGTCTGCCGATACCAAACCCTTTCTTCACGTCATTACCAATACAGAGGGGGGAAAGAGATCCAGACAATTGTCCAGAAAAAAAAAAATAGATACAAAAGTCTTTCGACAAACCTTTCACCGACGGCATTTTTTGACAAAAAGTGGCAAGTTTCACTTTCTGTCATGTCAACATCCAAATCAATGATATAAATTATACATAAGTTTTTGAAAAAAATCATTGGTATGAGGCTACCACCTGGGGATCGCTTTTGGGTGTCTTCACTCGAATTCCGAACACCCAACCACTCGTTTGTTGTGACAGTTCGATCAGTATTTTCATGTAATAATTTACTTAAGTCATGGATTTACCTTAACCCATACGAACAAGTTAACGATGTTATAACGTAAAACGGAAGTGAGTTAATCTAACAGGATGTAAGTAGAGACGTTTCCTGTTCATCGAGAAATAAAGTTTGTTTGCTGTTTCAGTTATTCAGAATAGCATCGCTATGGAGGATGTGGTCCACGGTTTTCATTTTAATATTCACTTTACTTTCATCGGAATACTTTTTCTCATCGGCCATCAGTCAAATATTCGATGTCACTGCGCCACGCGTATATGTAAGTTATTGTATTTTATTATATTTTATTAATATAATAAGGAATTGTTCGGATTAATCCCAGCCGCTGAATTTCACCATCGTAAATGAACATCACCATGATGCTTGGCATTCCACCACAGTGCGTTTTTCGCGGAATTTTCTGCCACGCACTTGCACTTTGTGGAATGTGCTGCCGTCAGCGGTTTCTCCGAACCGACTTACGACTTAGGGACCTTCAAGAAAAGAGCCTATACCTTTCTCAGAGGCCGGCAACGCATCTGCTATGTCTCTGGTATTGCGGGTGTTCATGGGCGGCGATAATCACTTACCATCACGTGTGCCACCTGCTCGTTTGCCTCCTTCTTCTATAAAAAAAAAAAACATAACATATTAAAAAATACAAGAAAAAAAGTCGTTACTCCTTTATAATAATATTAATAAATACATGGAGATAGATAGATATAGATAGAGATAACATCACATACATTGCTGTGATCCCAAAGTAACGAGCTAAAGCTCAAGTTATGTAATCGGAAACAACGAATGTACCACAAAAACCCAGATCCGAGATAATGTAGATAAAGTGATTTCCTCCATTGACCCGTCCGAATCGAATCTTAAACCTCAGAGATAGTGTCACCATGAAAACCGGTGTATACGCCACTCGCTCGTAGGTCTTCATTAAATGATGTTGTGCAAAATACTATTATTAAAGGCTCCGTAGCGTGCGGCGTGCTTGCGGTGCGACAACGACGCGGGGGAAATCGCATCGCCATAAACTCGTTTGGTGGTACCCGTTATCGCCGATAGCCCATCGTTTTATGTATTTGTAAAAGTTTCAATGGGGGTTAGAGCGGCTAAAATACAGCAGCTTATTTACAGCAGCTTATTATATATATATATATATATATATATATATATATATATATATATATATATATATATATATATATATATATATATATATATATATATACATATATATATATATATATATATATATATATATATATATATATATATATATATATATATATATATATATATATATATATATATATATATATATATATATATATATATATATATATATATATATATATATATATATATATATAGAGAGTTCTGGACAATTAAGTCCTTTAGACGTGACAGGTGGTGATGTTCAAGACGACGATATAAATCGTACATAAGTTTGAAAAAACTCATTGGTACGAGCCTACCACCAGAGGATTCCAATCACCCAACTACTCGACTGTCGAGACTGGAGGTATTTTTTTTTAATAAGCACAATAAATATTGTCTGCGACGTCGTGATTTAAAACGGCTATTTTCTATACAGCTAAGTGAGAATACAAAATGAAGTGTAAAGTGTACGTCTAGTGAGTCATCTCTTCGTGTAATTTGCATTTCTCTTTGATAGTCCGAGATGGCTTTTCTTCAGTCTCTATTTACAGTCACCTGAACTTAATTTTTGTTGATTTTACATCGTTCCCGAACAAGATTCGCGTTGTTAAATTGCTTTTCTATTTAAATGAACGAAACGTTTTTCAATTGCCGCATACCATGAAATCTTTTTGATATCTCGCAATTTAAAGAAAAAATTTGAACTACAAAGTTGCGACTGATAGCTTAATAGTGATGTAAATTTTAATCGATAGATGCGAGCTCGATTTCCGTGATGAATGGTTCGCATTATCGAGCTTTCGATGTTTACTCCTTAAGCATCGGTTTTCATGTTTAAGCCCGGGGTATGAAAGTTATGGGGAGTGAAAGCAAACTTTCTCCGTTGCGTAAGTTTACGTCTAATTATAAATTTTAAACAAGTTACTATGTACATTAGTAAGTAGGGATACGTTACATTATGTATCTTATGAAAAATCGTTTATTTTACCAGTATTGTATATTATATAGAGAATATAGTAACATTAAAATAAAACAAGGAACATATAGCTTTTTCACGAAACAAAAAACTGGTTAGTTCTTTAAAGTAGTTTCCGAGATTCCATTGTAACTTTTTTTTGTTTGTGTGTACCATATTATTATTATAAGTGCAAAAGTAAGTTTGTTTATTACGCGGTAACGTCTAAACCATTAAATCGATTTAAAAAATTTTGTCACCAATAGAAAGCTACAGTTACTCGGTGATTATCACCGAGGAACTGTAGGCTATACATTATATGCACCTGTTTTTAATAGTGTCGACATCTTAGAGGTCCCGAGTTCGATTCCCGGTCGTGATAATGTAGTAAACACTTTTTCTACATCTTCTCGAGTCTGGGTGTTTGTGGTACCTTCATTGTGTCTGATTCCATACTACAAGTGAATAAGCGCTTACTTTGGGATCCGATCAATGTACGAGTATGTATGTGATGTTGTTCTTATCTATGTATGTATCTATTAATCACAATAATGTAACCAATACACCAATACTTTGTACATAAAAATAATTTTTGACATTCACTATCGTTTTTTTTATTCGTTAGAAAATTCACGTTACTATGGAGATCCATTTGATACATAACATTTATCTATGGATAAGTTTAAAAAGTTAAAAGTAAAAGGAAACGAAGTTCCAATAAGTAAATATTGGCGGCCAATTCACTATTGAATTGAGTTCAGCAACAGCTGTTTCTTTCTGTTGGAGAAATAATTATTTTATAATTTTATGTACTTTCTCATTATAATAATCATAAATTTGACAGTTCTTTAAAGACATCAACGCGGGTTATAACTGGTACACTATTATACATGTTTGGCTCGTTTAAAGCAATGAAATGTTTTATATAATCTATACACGTTAGAATGCTCTATAGATATATCGATATTCAATAACGAAAACTTGTAAGTGTCACATTGCAATTACAAAGTTTTTGGGGAGATTTGGACAAAGTTTAAACACTTCATAATCTCTAGTAGACCGTACAACTTGTGAAGTTGTTTCTTAATACGTTGAAATTGATACCGTTCCCACTATCCTCGCTCAAAGGAAATCTAATAAAAGTCTCGTTTAAGGCTGTATCTCCTTTCAAAGTGGTGCTTAAGATTAAATAGTCTGCTGTCAGTAATTTTATACTGTTACCAATTTGTTTATATAAATTTTCCTATTACGTCATTCTACAATATTTTATATAATAAATACATATATACATACATCGAGATAATATCACATACATTGCTAGCAAAGTAGCAGCTAAAGCGCTTGTGTTATGGACTAAAAAACAACGAAGTTAAAAAACACACCCAGACCCGAGAAAATGTAGAAAAAGAACACTTTTTCCTAGAAAACATTTCTAAAATGACCCGTCAGACAATGGAACCCGTTACCACAGACTGGCGACATCGTGAAAATCATGTGTTCGTCCCTTGTCAACGAGAGTCGAATTATATATAAATTGTATTTTTAATTACCTTAAAAAAATTATCGAATCGAGTCTATGTTTGTTACATTTTATTAATATCTTCACACAATTCCCAATACAGGGTAGACAGAGGGTAGACAGAGGTCTAGCTTAGACAATTAAGTCCCTTCGACCCACCTTCCACCGAAGATATTTTCGGGACAACGTGACAGATTGTGAGCCCGTCGCCGTCATTATGTCCGAGCCTACGATATAATTCGTACATAAGTTTTTCAAAAACCCATTGGTACGAGCCTGCCACCTGGGGATCGGACTCGAGTCTCACGACTCCAAATCCCGACCACCCAACCAACCACTCGGCTGTCGTGACTTATTCAAGTGAAAAAAAAAAATCATCAAGTGACCATTTCAGACGTCTTCTGTGGATCGCATCGCGTTCGCTTTCGGCGTCGGCCTCGTAGGAGTGTACGACTTCGGAACGATGTCCGCTTACACAATGATCGATAACGCGGTGGTGATATTTGCTATAGTGTTCACGACACTCGCACTCGCGCGGTCTATAATAGTGCGAGTGCTGTATTTGGCGATGGCCACTTGCGTGGAGGTCGAAGTGGCGATCAATCATCACTATCTGCTGTTCGTCGTTCTGCCGCTGAGCTCGGAGTTTCTGCACACGCAGAAACTGTTCACGAGTTATATATATGGGTATGTGATGCTGTCGCTGGTTGCCTATCTGGTGAGTGACTTTTTCTCTTATTTTAAAATAATAAATATAAATATCTTCACGCAATTCCCAATACAGGGGTAGACAGAGGTCAAGTCTAGACACTTAAGTCCCTTTGACCCACCTTCCACCGAAGATATTTTCGGGACAACGTGACAGGTGATGAGCCCGTTGCCGTCTTTATGTCCAAGCCAACGATGTAATTCGTACATAAGTTTTTGAAAAACTCATTGGTACTGCCACCTATAGATCGAACTCGGGTCTCTTGACTCGAAATCCAACCACTCGGCTATCGTGACTTGACTTTCTCTTATTTTAAGTTGTTTTTTTTTATATCTTTACCCATTTTCATATAGTAAATATGCTAAAAGGCGTTGCTTCTTTCTACAACTAAATCCCAGTTTATATATACTCGTAAACAGGTCAAATAGCATATAGTTACCTAACATATTAAGAGGCTTAAGAAATTTATTTAAAAAAAATTCCAGGAGTTTTCTTCTAGAAAAAATCATAGTTTTAATTTTGTATCATCTTAAAAAAAGAAAGACCAAAATAAATGAATAAATAAATACATATGTAGATAGGGACAACATCACACATACTGCTCCGTTCCCATTGTAAGATGATTAATCACTTGAAGTATGGGAATCGGAAACAACGAAGGCACCACAAACACCCATACCCATACCCACACCCATAAAAAAAAGTTGTTTTTCTACATTGACCCGACCGAGAATCGAACCCGGGACCTGGAGATGGCGACATCTTGAAAACCGATGTTAACGCCACTCGTCCACGGACATCGTCCACCACAAAAGAGGATACCTGCGGAGTTTCCATCGCCTGTTTCTTCTGCGTTTGAAAAACGGTGACAGATTAAAAACAAATTTCGGTAAACGAATAGTGAATTTATATATTATATTAGTTTATATATTATTAGTTTTATATATTATAATTTATATATTATAATAGAATTTATATATTATTATAATAGTGAATTTATTTATATATTAATAAGTGAATTTATTTGTGAATTTTATTATTTCGATATATAAGTGAATTGATTTGACTTGATTCGTCTTCATAAAGTCTCAATTTTCTTTTTACAGGCCATGTTGACATTAACAATATCAAAGCTGCTCCATAGTGAATTTCGTTCAGTGAAAACTGTTTATATGGTTGGATTATTATGCTTCCTGGGCTGCAACTTGTCATTTCCTATTGCGATGGTGAGTTAATATTATGTACTCTTATCGTAATTATTATTGCACTTAGAAATTGCGTGTCTCTGTGAGTGTATCGTACACATACATACGTAACTACCTCTAAAACTCCACTGCACGACATAGGTCTTCCATAAGAGAGGGTTATATATGCATGAATACAGAAAGACACGAAATTGATAAAGTGACCCTGCCTTCGAAGCTAAGTCATAGGTTCGAGTCCCGCTAGGAATAAATGTTTATAAAAAAATATCTGTAAAAATACATATATCGATATAAAAAATTTTTTTCGTCATTCCTAACATAGGGTTAGACAGAGGTCTAGATAATTAAGTCCGTTCGACCCACCTTCCACCGTAGAAATGTTTTGGGACAACGTGACAAGTGATGGGCCAGATGTCGTCTTTATGTCGTTGATAAATCGTACATAAGATTTTTGAAAGAAACTCCGCAGACATCTTCCACTTTTATTATTTTTTTTAAAGGAATACTTTATTGAACCTAGAATAATTAGAAACAGCATGGGAACGATCAACTCATCCCTGTGGGTTGTTATCATTAATGTATTCATTTATAGTATAATAACGCTTTTTATAAAGTTTGTCTTTAATAACTTCTTTTTTCTCTTTATATCTATATCTTTATATTATATATTTATATCTATATATGAATAAATATTCATATATAGATAGAAAGATATATATGAATATTTATTCATATATAGATGGAATCTATGAAAGTATTATTGTACCGTTCGCTTGGATACTGAGACAGGCGATAGGCTCACCACATGTCACAGTCACATGTTGTAGCAGTCTTCGGTAAAAGGTAGGAAGAAATGACAGAACAGTCTAGTCCTCTGTCTACTGCAGTGTTGGGAATGTGCGTGAGGATATTTTTTGTCTTTTTTTTAACCGCGTGGTGTGGTGCGATCGCCGAGCCGATTGTCGAGCGTATCGTCTTTGGTAAGTTTCCCTCAGAGTTTGAATTAGAAAGTAAGACGCATAAAGCTTAAACGTATTTTTGCTTAACGTTCATGAACGTTTGTTTTTACCTTATTAAATTTTGAAGCGTGGGCAGGCCGTGTACATTGCGAGAGCATTGTGTTGGATATACGGTGTAGGCTGTGCTCATTAAACTAATTAATTATAAACTACTGACTTCTGCACTTTGAGAAATGTTCTTGTATACGGTTTATTATTTTTAAAATTACAGTTCGTTGTTTTATCTCTTTTAAATAAATGTTAATAACATAACTTCTGACCTTTACCAATACTGTGGTAGACAGTGGTCTAGACAGAAAAGTTCTTTCGGCCTACCTTTCACCGAATATATGAAAACAAATAGTCTTTATGTACAAACCAATGATATGTATGGTAAATTTAAAAAAAAATTGTTTTGACCTGAATTCCGATCACCCAATCACTCGGCTATCGTAATTTTAAAGAAAAAATATAAATAATAAATATATATATCTTCACGCCATTCCTAATACAGGGGTAGACAGAGGTCAAGTCTAGACAATTAAGTCCCTTTGACCCACCTTCCACCGAAGATATTTTCGGGACAACGTGACAGGTGGTGAGCCCGTCGCCGCCTTTATGTCCGAGCCAACGATGAAATTCGTACATAAGTTTTTGTACTGCCACTCTCATTGGTACTGCCACCTTGGGATTGAACTCGGGTCTCTCGACTCGAAATTCCGACCACCCAACAACTCGGCTATCGTGACTTTAAAGAACTAGAAGACTTTAAAGAAAAAATTGAATAGTATAACAAGAAATATACAAATATGAATGAAATTATCTGGTAACCGTTTCAGTTATTTCTTGCATCGCATTTCTTGCGTTGTATCGTTGCGGTTACGCGTTAATTCAAGTTTTTGACATACTGAAAAATTTGAATATAACCAAAAGATTTGTTTATCGTACCATCAAATGATACAATGAAGACTCTAGTGTAGATGACAGGTCAAGAAGTGGTCGCCCTCGGTCTGTTAGGACTCCTGCAGTGATAAAAGCTGTGAAGGCTCGAATTCAAAGAAATCCCAAACGTAAGCAGAAACTGTTGGCCCTTCAGATGGGGTTAAGCAGAACCAAGGTGAAAAGGATGTTAAATGAAGACTTAGTGCTTCGAGCATATCGAAGAAAAACAGGAAATTGTTTGAATGCTCGTCTAATGCACCTGAGACTGAAGAGATGCCGCGCTATGTTTAAGCGGTACGCGGGAAAAAAATATCGGGAAATTCTTTTTTCGGATGAAAAATTTCTTACCGTAGAAGAGAGCTTCAACAAACAAAATGATAAGGTGTACTCACACAGTAGTGAAGAAGCGAGCAACCGTATTTCGCGTGTCCAACGAGGTCATTTTCCATCATCACTCATGGTATGGTTGGGAGTTTCTTATTGGGGCTTAACAGAGGCACATTTTTGCGAGAAAGGTGTAAAAACGAATGCAGTTGTGTATCAAAATACAGTCCTGACGAACCTTGTGGAACCTTTTTCTCATAGCATGTTCAATAACAGGCACTTTGTATTCCAACAAGATTCGGCGCCAGCTCATAGAGCGAAAAGCACACAAGACTGGCTGGCGGCGCGTGAAAGCGACTTCATCGGGCACGAAGACTGGCCCTCCTCCAGTCCAGATTTGAATCCGTTAGATAACAAGATATGGCAACGTGCTCAAAGCCTCATCCCAATTTGGAGTCACTCAAGACATCCTTGATTAATCAAGGATGTCTTGAGTGGCAGCCGCCGATATTGACATGGACCTCGTTCGTGCTGCGATAGACGACTGGCCGCACAGATTTAAGGCCTGTATTTAAAATCACGGAGGTCATTTTGAATAAACTTTAGTGTTATAAGAATCTATGTTTTGTTAAGTTCATTTTGGTACATAAATAGTTACATAATGAATAAACTTGTTTTAATTATTTTAGGTTAAACATGTTGCAGAATTTATGAACTGACTAGGTATATTATATAAATCATACGATGAGTATATTAAGCATCCACTAATATATACATGCATACATATACATATTCATATACACATATATACAAAGATGAACATATTAATAAATACACATATACACCCAAACATGGGATACATCTGCACATATTTTCCAATCCATAAGCCTTCTGAGAGCCGCGCGTGTGTGTGTGTGTGTGTGTGTGTGTGTGTGTGTGTGTGTGTGTTTGCGTGCGTAAGTGTCTTTGAGATATTAGATATAGATTATACTTCCCAAAATAAACACTTCATAAAATAATAGAAACCCAATAATCGTACAAATGTACATAGTAAAAAGATCTAAAATGATTTAATCTATTTTACATAACGCTACAGAAGGGAATGCAACGGAAAGCTTTTACAGTGGATGAACGACTGGGATCAAATTGCATTTCTCTGCTTACTTAACAAATAGGCACGTTTCGTTCCCATTATGATACTTATAAAGCGTTCGATGTTCATTTGTTATTTACTTTGATTTATTTCATGTTGAACATTTATAGCACTAATATATTTATGTAGTATTTTGAGCTAAATCAAATATGTTTATTTAACTTTTTATGATATAATGTTAGGATCTATTTATGTATTTTTGTATTTAGAAAGAAGTCACGATATCCGAGTGGGTTGGGTGAAATTTGGTCGGAAATAGTTCGTCGGAATTCGAGTCAAGAGATTCGAGTTCGATCCCCAAGGCGCGTATAATTGTTTTTTTTTTTTCAAAATTTAGTAACGATTTATATCGTTGGTTTGGTCATCAAGACTGTATCGAACTTACTACTTACCTACCACATTCTCCCCAAAAAATCTTCGATGGAAGGTGCTGCAGAATGAAGAGTTTTAAAATTTTTGTATAAGTGAAGGGGTTACAAAATAAATTAATATCATTATCATTTTAAAATTACGGACCCGCCCGAGAGTGTAAACAATGCGCACCAACATTTTATTTTATCATAGCCTTTTGCGTTTATTAAATATAAGAGTTTTTTTTAATTTCACGCAATTTGCCATACTGGAGTAGACAGACGTGAAGACAATTAAGTCCTTTAGACATTATTTGGGAGTACGTGGCAGGTGATGAGCCTATCGTCAAATATAACATACATCAATACTGAGGTAGACAGTATGCGTGAAAGTTAATAATTTATTAAATAGTTTGGAGGTAACGCTAAGCGCGAAATATTGCAGGTAAATAATTATGGAGACATAAATAAATATCTTCACGCAAGTCCCAATACATGGGTCTAGTCTAGACAATTAAGTCCCTTTGACCCACCTAAGAAATTTTTTGGGACAACGTTACTGGTGGCGAGCTCTTCGCCGTCTTTATGTCCAAGCCAACGATACAATTCGTAATAAGTTTTTGAAAAACGCAATTGATTCGAACCTGCCACCTGGGGATTGAACTCGGGTCTCTTGAATCGAAATTCCAACTACCCAACCATTTGGCTATCGTGAATTATGGAGAAGATTTGAAAAATTTTCTTTGTGGAAAATTTGGGGCAGACCTAAGCAATTTATCACGAACACCCGAACCTGAGACAATGTAGAAAAAGTGTTTTCTACATTAACACGACAATGAATCACCACAAAACACACCTCGAATGGGACCTCTACGCCACTTGTCCGCGGTGGTATATATATATATATATATATACATATATATATATATACATATATATATATATATATATATATATACATATATATATATATATATATATATATATATATATATATATATATATATATATATATATATATATATACATATATATATATATACATATATATATATATACATATATATATATATACGCCATTCCCAATGCTGGTGCAGACAGAGGTCTAGAAAGTTAAGTCCTTGCGACAAAGACATCTTTAACTAGAAACATATATATATATATATATATATACATATATATATATATATACATATATATATATATATACATATATATATATATATATATATATATATATATATATATATATATATATATATATACGCCATTCCCAAAGCTGGTGCAGACAGAGGTCTAGAAAGTTAAGTCCTTGCGACAAAGACATCTTTAACTAGAAACATTTTTTGGGACTACGTGACAGACAGTGAAGCAGTCGCCGTCTTTATGTCCACGGTAACGACATGAAGCTCACAATTTTTTTTAAGAAAAAACATACTTACCTGCCGATCGAACTGGGTTCTCTTAACTCGAATTCAAATCACACAACCACTCGGCTATCGTGACTTTCCTCTACGGAGGTTATAATAAAAAAATTTTGCTAGCAGCGCTGAACGTTAGAATTAATCATTGAAATATCTTTAAAAGATTAAACACCGACATCACCGCCAAAAACATTCCCCCTAAACAAGTCAACTGGGTTTAATTATTCAGGGCCCTAGCGAAAAATTCATCGCGCCAGCGTGGAGCCAAGTTATTTCACATGTAGGAACGAGAGCGGAGTAACAATAAATTATATAAATTAATAATAAATTACCTTCACAAAAGTCTTTAGACGGCGACGGGCTCACCACCTCACGGGCTCACATTGTGCCGAAATATCTTCTGTGGAAGGTGCATCAAAGGGACTTAATAGTCTAGACTAGAACTCTGTCTACCTCTGTATTGGGAATTGCGTGAAGATATTTACATATTTATTTTATTTTACAAAAGTCACTATAGCCGAGTGGTCGGGTGATCGGAAGACGAGTCAATAGACCTTGAGTTCGATCAACGGGTGGGCAGGTTCGTACCAATGTTCTTTGTTTCACCATGTACCAATTATATCGTTGGTTTGGACAAAAAGACGGCGACAGGCTCAACACCTGTCACGTTGTCCCAAAATATTTCTTGTGGGAAAGTTGGGTGAACGGACTTAGTCGTCCAGACCTCTGTCTACCCCAGTAATGTAGTCGATCAGCGGTGTTTGTAAATGTCGTATCCCGATATGTCTAAGGGAATAGAAAATATTTTCTCAAATATACAGCATAAAATAATTTGTTTTATAAGCAGATTACTGTGATAACCGTTGTAGTTCCCTGTTAAATCACGTTCATTGCTTCAATATTACAAACACCAATAAAATAATTTCACGCCATTCTTAATACTGGGGTAGACGGAGGTCTAGACAATTAAGTCCAAGTCCCTTTGACTTGGAATTAATTGTCTCGAATCGAACGGGATTAGATGTAAAAAGTGTAATTGGATATAAATCGTATGTTAGTTTTGAAAAAAAAAAACACATGACTCGAATTCCGATCAGCTAATCACTGCAGCGGAGCGTTGTGTTTATTCGTAATACGCTTTTTTTTGGTTTTTTTTTTTAAAGGATAATAGAAATAAAAAATAACATTGATAATAGTCATGTTAACTGCTAAATGCCGTAATTAATTTAATAATTTTTTTATTACGTAACACAATATGAATATGCTGTACTTGTGGCTTATAGTTGTGGCTTCGAATCCCGATGGGTGGTTTCGAAGCCACAACAATATTTGTGTCGTGAATAGTAATGTTTATACTCGAGTGTAGAAATACTTCCATAATTCAAGTACATCTCTGTATATTTTGACAACCTCCGTGGACAAGCGGTTTTCAGGGTTGCCGGTGTTCGGAGGAGACCTGGGTTCGATTCCCGGTCGGGTCAGAATACTTTACAGAATACACTTTTTCTAAATTTTCTGAGTGTTTGTAGTACCTTCGCTGTTTCTCATTCCATAATACAAGAGCTTCTGCTACTTACTTTGGAAGTGTAGGATTTAGCTTCATCTATGTATGTATTTATTTATATTGTAAAACAGTCACTTTAACCAAGTGGTTTGGTCGGCATTTCAAGTCAAAACACCCGAGTTCGATCACCAGGTGACAAGCTCATACCAATGGGGTTTTCAATAACTTATGTACGAATTATATTGTTGGCTTGGACATTGAGACGGCGACGGGCTCACCAGCAATCACGTAGACCCGAAATCTCTTCGAAAGGTGAGTCGAAACGACTTAGTTGTCTAGACCACCGTCTACCTCTGCAGTGGGAATGGCGTGAAGATATTTTTCAATTTAATTTGTACCGTTGTCTTCGACACTATAACGGAGACTCTCTTTCGTATTCTAAATAAGCTCCAGTGAAACGTAGGTGGGAAAGTTTTAATTGTCTAAGCCTGAGTGTATCGAATTATTTTTGTAAATGTTTGAAAATTATATTGTCATGTTTGTTTTTATGTAATGATATTTTTACGGATAGCTGATGCCGTAGAAGAATTCAATACTTTCTCCGATGAAAATTAAGTGAAAGCCGACAAAGGGATGAGATCAGGACGACCTGCGGGCATAAACGTTTAATAATGCGGGGCCTCTAGAATCGCAAATCCTTTCGTATTGAAAGCAACGCGGTGTTACAAAGAAACGTAAACTACATCCTATCAAAACTTATTCAAATCATATCAATTGATTTTTTTTATGGAAATAAGAATATACGCGCGTTTTTCGTACCACCTTTTTTGATGTGGGTGTCGTAAGCCTGACTAAGTGTAAGCCTTTAAAGTGGCAATTGGCTAAAAACGGATGGCGGGATAATCATTTCGTAAAATACTAGAGGAAAATTCAGCAGACGTACTGACTTACTAACCACGATCGCCGATCCGCTTGCCATGCGTGTCGATTTCTGCAGACTCTCCCTCTTGGGAGAGGCCTATTTCCTGCTGTGGATTTTTACAGGCCGTTCTGATGATTATGATGTCTAACAGAGAAGAAACCGGTGAAAGAAACTCCGTAGGCAGATAATAAGTAAAGCAGTAAATTTTTAATTTTCATCAAATACTATATGTATTTCTTGTTCTTTTTTTGGCAGCGAACACCTCATTTCCGGCGTTGACTGTCATTAACGTAGGCATTTATGCTATAGCCCCTCTTATAAAGATTTAGTAAAAAATAAATTTACTAAACCTTTCAATTGGCAGGCTTTGCAAATTTAATGATGGCGCCCTTTGAACGAGTATAGTGTCTAGTAACTGACGCTAGAAGCTTGTATTTCTTTTGTTATTTGAGACGTTATCAAAAGGAAACCAGAACGAATGTAGCTCGCCATATGACATTTTGACTTGAAACTAATGCACATTCTTATTCATATAATTTTATAAGCGTTTTTATATAACCCTGCCATGTTGTTATGGCGTTAACAATATACCACACCTTTTCCTCCCGTGGGTGCTATAAGAGGCGAGCGAGGGAAAGATTTGGAATAGTTTTTTCTATTTGAAAGGCGAATGAGATGGATTACATACTATAACGAATGGAAATATCTTAATCGGGTAAGGTTTATATTGAATCAAATTGATTTACTTTTTTTCATAAGGAATAATAATGCACGTAAAGTAAATAGTAATAATGCACGTGATGGGGTAGCCAGAGAGAACAGAACGCCAAGTGGCACGATCGATAGCGTAGTTCTGAAGTCTCGGGTTCGATTCCTTGTCAAGTGAATGTAGAAAACACTTTCTATATTTTCTCGGGTCCTGGTGTTTGTGGTGCCTTCGTTGTTTCTGATTTCATAACACAAGTGCTTTAGCTACTTATTTTGGGATCAGAACAATGTATGTGATGTTGGCCTCATCTTACACAGATACATGTACATGTTATGTATTTATTATTAAGTACTAAAATTATAAGAAGTCACGATAGAAGAGTGGTTGGGTGGTCGGAATTTCGAGTCGAGAGATCCGAGTTCGATCGAGGTGGCAGGCTCGTACCAATGGGTTTTTCAAAAACTTATGTAAGAATCATATTGTTGACTTGGACATAAAGACGGCGACGGGCTCACCACCTGCCGCGTTGTCCCGAAAATATCTTCGGTGGAAGGTGGAAGGGACATAATTGTCTAGACTCGACCTCTGTCTACCCCTGTATTGGGAATTGCGTGAAGATATATTTTATATATTTATTTTACTAAAATTATGTCGTTTACAGTCGGCGTTGCGTAAATGCTATGTTTTATTCTGCAATGGAAACTGTTTTAGCTCGCTTATGCTAAGTTTATGCCTTTAATATATATTAAAAATATTTGCTTCTCAAAAATAAGAAATATACAAAAAAAACATATCTTCAGTCCATTCTTAATACAGGGGTAGACAGAGGTCTAGATAATTAAGTTATTCTCATCCACCTTTCACCGAAGATATTTTTTGGGCAACGTGATAGGTGGTCAACCTGTCGCTTCCTTTATATCCAAGCCAACAATATTAATCGTGCAAAGTTTTGCAAAAACCTATTTATACGAGCCTATTGCCTAAAGGTCGAACTCCGGTCTCTCGAATTCTGATCACCCAACCACTCGATTATTGTGCCTTATTAAAATAAATAAAAAAATATTACACAACGTCCCAGCGATATGCGTGGTGACCTTTCAGCAACGTGCTCGTGTAACTTCACCGGTGTAAGAATAGACTCGGATGATTGACAAGGTTGCGCGCGCTCTGCCAGAGAGACGGGCGATTAAGGCTTCGCAAGTGCTTTTTTATGTTTTATTAAAATTGCTACGAGATATCTAATAGACGCTGAAGATTTGCGTATAAAAGATACTAGGAAAGATACTTTTTTTATGTAATATTTGGTTATAATACTGTTAATACTATTGAATATTGATATTTTTATGGAAATTAATATAGTTAAGATGGAATCATAAATTGTGGTTACCGCTTCGGTGAAAGGTGGGTGAGAATTAGTTAATTATCTAGACCACTGCTAACCTAATATTGAGAATGGACTGTAGATATTTTTTTTGTATTTTTCTTATTTTTATTAAACCGACTTTAAATCGATGTTGTGAGTTGTGACGATGTTTATAAATTATATGAAAACATTAAATTTTTTTACACAAACAACGAAAAAATGAACCAAAAAGTACTAAGATGGCTTAAAAAAAGCGCCGCTTTTTCCCAACTTCTGTAAGATGGATGATAAGAAAAAATAGACCCATTACGAAGTTGTAATAAATATCAGGGTATAATAATGATAACAAATTATAACTCAAATCGTTGTTAATTTTCATCAGGAAATGGCATCGGTCTCCATTTGTAATATTTTCCTGCTTCTTTTTTTTGCGGAATAAAATTAATGTCTTCACGCGAATTCCTAATACTAGAAAAGACGAAGGTCTAGACACTTAAATTTATTCGATCCATCTTTCAACGAAGTGTATTTGGAACAACGAGGCAGGTGGTGAGCCATCGGTACATACATACAATCACGCCTCTGTCTCGTGGGGGTAGTCAGAGACCACTTCTTTCCACTTGCTACGATCCTTACATTCTGGTTTCGCTTCGTCCACTTTCATTATTCCTTCACACATGCTCTTCGGTTTTGATTGCTACGCTACATATATATGTCCGTACATACATTTGCAGAATTTTAACAAGTTATTTTTGTTACAGCTTCCCAAGAATAAGCTGATGGGTCTACTGCAAGGAATGAATTTGGTTGTGCTGTATCTGGGTGGGTTCAAGGTGGCCGTCGTCATGTGGCTGTACGGTGTGGAGAAATTCTCCACGGATATTCAGTTTGCTCTCGGTTTCAAGCCGACGCTCTTTTGGAAATTCTGTTGGTCGATCTTTCCGATGGTTATCTTTGTTAGTCCATTTCTTATTTTGTTTCTAATTTCACTCATTCCTCCACAATGTAATAATCAGAGGTGTATATAGGAAATTATACATAATAATTACGTAGATCACAGGGTAGGGATAACATCACATACATTGCTCTGATCCCAAAGTAAGTACTCAAAGCATTTGTGTGATTTGGAACAACGCACGTACCACAAAAATTCATTCGATTCAATTCAGAGACAATGTAGAAAAAGTGGTTTTCTACATTCACTTGTCCGACAATCGAACCCGATTCCACGCAGAACAACGCCGGCGAAAATGTAATATGTTGCACGCCTCTCGTCCACGTAGGTCTTCTATTATTATTTTTGTGTACATTTGAAAATAGTGTAGAGTGGTTTCTACATTCAACCGTCCGGGAATCGATCCCGATGCCTCAGACGACAACATGAAAACCTGTTGTATGCCACTCGTCCTTGAAGATCATCAATTATTATGTTTGTGTAGATTTGCAAAAAACAATACACTCACTTGTATTAGTTACTAAGTTTTTTATTTTTTTTATACTGTCGGTATTCTTTATAATCTCTACAAATTTTTTTATTTATCATTTTTTTATCAATGTTTATTTATCATTGGTCATTTAATTAAAGAAAATTATTATAAAATAACCTGAAATGGGTGGCATATCAATGTAATGCCGTAATGTACGCTCTTACCTCCGAGCCACCGTGTCCTATACGCATTAGTTGAAATTTTAAATCTCTCTCTTTATATTATGGCGTGTTTTTTTTTTTTAAATTTCTCCTTAATTTAATAACAAAAATTTTAAAATATTTTACATGCTTTAAAAATTCTTCTTTCTTTGTCAATTCAAGATAGATTTATTTTTCAGATGTTTATCATTCACAAAATGTACATTCTGGTCAACATGACGGAGAAGTTTCAGATGATTGTGGCCACTGTTTGGGTGTTGTTCTCATTATTAATTGTGCTCACGATACAAACTAAAACCGTGACCAAATACATGATGCAAAATGTGAGCAGTTTAATTTTTTTAATTTCAAATGAAAATAGCTTAACAATCCGATAGTCTACTATCTCTTCAATGCTAAGGATTACTGGTTCAAATAACGCGACGACGACGTGGCGATCTCTATCAAGTAATTTAGTCATCTGATGTTCGAAAACTGGCAAAATTACGAGAGCCTAGTTGTCTGGTGATTCAGAAGTAGAATCAGGAGGCGCAATATAGATCACTCCGAGGAATCCTCGTACAAATAAATTGTTTATTATAACAAATATGTACTAAACGAACAAATAAAACATAACCGTTGATATCTCCACGCTTTCCCCAATATAGGGAAGGACAGAGATCCAGACAATTAAGTCCTTTCGATCCACCTTTCATCGAAGACATTTTTTGGGACAACGTGACAGATGGTGAGCCTGTCACCGTCTATATTTCCAAGCCAACGATATAAACCGTGCAAAACTTTTGAAAAACTCATTGGCACGAGCCTCTTTGGAGATCGAACTCTGGTCTCTTGTCTCGCATTCTAATTACCCAACCACTCGCTTATCGTGACTTTGTCCTTAAAAAGCTCTATTTTAAATATTGGTTGCAAGGATTGTACCGTTATTACCGTCCATTACTGTGAAAGGGGTCGTCAGTTTGTTATGATTTTTTTTACAAATAACTTATGGGTAGGTGAATACCAGCTATAAAATATGAAGCCGTAATTATACAATTATATGCAGCATATTCACGGCAGATTTCTAATACTGCTAATCTAAATAATAAAATAAAAAATAATACCGGCTAATCAAAGCATAATTAACATGGAGGTTAATTATCTCTTCAGTTCCTTGTGATTGAGTGAAGTTAAGTCAAGTAGTTTTAGTAGTGGGTCGATATCTCATATACGTATATAGATATCGTAGGTCTATTTAGTTTATTAATGAACTTGAAATGTACTTCGGAATGTCATATTGGTGTTGAATATGGAATATTGACTTTATCATTCTCCCTTCTAGCCGTGAGTTTACTTTTTTAATACGTCATTTTCTTCATACTCGCGCGTCTAGGTATCCGAAAACCATCGACCTTCTTCTTTTCTACTAATTTGCTCACATGTTCTTCGAAAGTTAATCTCGGCCTACCGCGACCCCTTCCATTGTTAACTTCCGGGCTGCACATTTTATATTTTTATGAAAACTACAGCTGCATTATTTGGTGCGAGTACCATACATCCACAGACGGTTTAATTAGAAAAGTTAATAGCTGTGTTTCAAGCATTTCCCAATGGAGACAGGGGACTATACAATTAAGTCCTGACGGAGGTACTATACAGTTAAGTCCTAAGACCTTTCATCGAAGCCCATTTGGGACAACGTGACCGTTGGTTAGATAGACAAACTGTCGAGAATCGCATGTAAGCATTCAAATTCGTCACGCCAATGTTTGATCCTACCGAGACTCGAAATGGCAATCCTTCCTTCGCATGCGGGGTCACTAAAAACTAGACTATCGGCTCGTCAATATGGAATGCCTAAATGATAACTTATTGTAATATTTCTATTACTGTTTAGAATCTGGTCGGTGTGTTCAAATGCAGTCGTAAATACGGCCCACCTGATCTTGAGGATAGATTGAGGAGGAAGAAGTTCGACGTGTCGTTGCTGCATCGCCAGTGCATTCACCATTGTATGATTGTGGACGTAAGTATCGAAGATAATTTAAGTTTAGTAAGTAAGTAATTATTTAAGTATTTCAACAGTGGTAGAGCCACGCATCAGCTTTGTTGTTGCATGAATAACCGGGGAAGTACCACGACCTCACAAAATACCGGCGTGAAGTAGAAGTCTAACAAACTTCTGCGTTTGGTCTGGTGAGTGCAGGTAACCGGTGGCCCACACACCCCCCTTTCCCATTCCTGGAGGGCACTTTAAGGGAGGCAACGCATCTGCTATGCCTCTGGAACACCCGCAATAGCGGGTGTTCATGGGCGGCGGTAATCACTTACTATCACGTGAGCCACCTGCTCGTTTGCCTCCCTTTTCTATAAAAAAAATACTTTTATTAAAAAGTCACGACAGCCGCGTTGCAGGGTGATCGGGATTCGGAGTCAAGAGATGCGAAGAAGTCCGATCCCCAGTTACGAATTATATCGTTGGCTTGGACGTTAAGACAGCGAAGGGCTTACCACCGGTCACATTGTCTCAAAAAAACATATTTTTTTATTAATTAAATACATTAATTCACATATAGATAGGGATGACAACATAACATAAATTGCTATGTTCCCAATGTAAGAAGCTAAAGTACTTGAGGTGTGGGAATCGCAAACAACGAAGGTACAACAAACACCTAGACCCGAGAAAATGTAGATCTATGTTGACCCGGCCGGGAATCGAACCCGGGACCTCGAGATGGCAGAACTTTGAAAACCGGTGTTTACGCCACTCGTCCATGGAGCTCGTCACAACTAATTAAATTCGTGTCGCAGACTATGGGAATAGCTCTAAAAAAATTTTTGCTTCAAGCTGAGTAGCCATGTCGAAAATGATACGGGCGGGATTCCAACCCGTGACCCCTGTGCTACCGTTGGCAACGCTCTTTCAGATCCACTGTGTCCCATACGCGTGCTGGACTGGATGTCCAGCATGCTTTTAAAATCAATAAAAATGTCTTTATAATTTTTCTCGGTTAATATGAAAACAACAGAACAGTAGAAATATTGTGTACATTCTACTTATGATATTTTCTTTTATATTATGAGTTTATAGGCATCAAAAATTTAAAAGGGTAAGTATTTAAGTAATATAAAATAAACATAAAATAATTGCAGTTATGTATCACTAAATAAAATTTAAAAGGCATATGAGGAAGGCATATAGCATTTAAAATATCATATAAGATAGAATCAGATATTTGGGCATAAGGCATATAACAGGAATATACTGAGCCACGATAGCCGAGTGATTGGGTGATCGGAATTCGAGTCAAGAGATAACATACGAGTTCATGCAATCGTTCAAACATCGAGACAGATGGATTTAACTTTATGAACTCAGCATGGCAATATGTCATACACTACAAATTCCTTTTATACTCGTTGGCGATCCTATATAACGTATGCTTATTATGATAAATGAAATATCTTAACGCAATTCCCAATACTGGGTAGACAGAGGTCTAGTCTAGACAATTGAATCTCTTTGACCCACCTTCCACCGAAGATATTTTCGGGACAACGTGATAGGTGGTGAGCCCGTCGCCGTCTTTATGTCCATACCAACGATATACTTATTATTACGATAGATACTTTTATTATTATGATAAAATTTATTGAATTTAAATTTTTATTAATTAATAAACCCCTTAACAGAAATATTTGTAACATTATTGGAACTGCTTTTATTAAAATAAAAAAATACTGTTTTTTTTAACGTAATCCGTAATTATATATCCGAAATAAGATATTAAGAATCTCATAAGGAATTTTTTTACGAGCAATGTTCGTAATTTATAAAGCCATTAAAAAAAACACGAACGATGGCGTAATCTTTGTAAAGGCGAAAAAAAAGAGCTAATGCCGATGTCGGTTAATTTAATTTAATTATCTTCTTTCGGAATTATGATGAGGCTTTGTACAAATATTCTACAATCTTTTCAGGATTAAAATTATTTTATTAAGTTTGTAAGAAGTACAAAGAAAATTAATAATCAGCTTACAGTCTGATAGGCATTAAAGAAAAATCAGAAGTTAAGCCCGTAATCCTTTTTCATCTTTTTTTAATTTGTATAACTTTTCGATAGTCTAGTCAGTAATGACATTGTTGTAGACGCTAAAGGTCGCGGGTTCGAATTCCGAACGAAAGGGGCAAACATTTGTATGATGTATGTGAATTGTAATCGAGTCATGGTTGTTAAAAAATCTTCAGGCAATTTCCAATACAGGAGTAGACAGAGGTCTAGTCTAGTCCATTAAGTCCATTCGACCCACCTTCCACCGAATTTATTTTCGGGACAAAGTGACAGGTGGTGAGCCCGTCGCCGTCTTACTACCAACGATATAACTTGTACATAAGTTTTTGAAAAACCCATTGGTACGAGCCTGCGTCCTGGAGATCGAACTCGGGTCTCTTGACTCGAAATTGCGATCACCCAACCACTCAGATATCGAGACTGTTTATATGAATATATCAACATTTGTCTGTGTAAATACATATATCTTTGTGAGTATATTATGGTTCGTCATCATCATCGTAACAGCTTAACAGACGTCCACAGATGAACTCCCCCAAATATTGCCTCAAAGAGCGGTCCTATGCCATCTGCATTCATCGACTCCTCGCAACATTATGTGGGGAGTCGTCCAACACTGCGTTTGCCTGTACGAGGTTGCCACTTGAGAACCTTTCTTCCCCAACGGTTGTCAGTTCTAAGAGCTATTTGGCCGACCCATTGCCACTTCAACGTGCTGATCCTTTGTTATATTGACACACGTATATAGGAACAACGTCACATACATTGGCCTGACCCCTAAGCTGCTACTTAAGAACTTATAGAAGCAGAAACAACGAAGTTGCGACAAACACCCAGAAAAAGTGTTTTTTTAATTGAATTAAACCAATGTAAAAAAAAAACACGAACGATGGCGTAATCTTTGTAAAGGCGAAAAAAAAGAGCTAATGCCGATGTCGGTTAATTTAATTTAATTATCTTCTTTCGGAATTATGATGAGGCTTTGTACAAATATTCTACAATCTTTTCAGGATTAAAATTATTTTATTAAGTTTGTAAGAAGTACAAAGAAAATTAATAATCAGCTTACAGTCTGATAGGCATTAAAGAAAAATCAGAAGTTAAGCCCGTAATCCTTTTTCATCTTTTTTTAATTTGTATAACTTTTCGATAGTCTAGTCAGTAATGACATTGTTGTAGACGCTAAAGGTCGCGGGTTCGAATTCCGAACGAAAGGGGCAAACATTTGTATGATGTATGTGAATTGTAATCGAGTCATGGTTGTTAAAAAATCTTCAGGCAATTTCCAATACAGGAGTAGACAGAGGTCTAGTCTAGTCCATTAAGTCCATTCGACCCACCTTCCACCGAATTTATTTTCGGGACAAAGTGACAGGTGGTGAGCCCGTCGCCGTCTTACTACCAACGATATAACTTGTACATAAGTTTTTGAAAAACCCATTGGTACGAGCCTGCGTCCTGGAGATCGAACTCGGGTCTCTTGACTCGAAATTGCGATCACCCAACCACTCAGCTATCGAGACTGTTTATATGAATATATCAACATTTGTCTGTGTAAATACATATATCTTTGTGAGTATATTATGGTTCGTCATCATCATCGTAACAGCTTAACAGACGTCCACAGATGAACTCCCCCAAATATTGCCTCAAAGAGCGGTCCTATGCCATCTGCATCCATCGACTCCTCGCAACATTATGTGGGGAGTCGTCCAACACTGCGTTTGCCTGTACGAGGTTGCCACTTGAGAACCTTTCTTCCCCAACGGTTGTCAGTTCTAAGAGCTATTTGGCCGACCCATTGCCACTTCAACGTGCTGATCCTTTGTTATATTGACACACGTATATAGGAACAACGTCACATACATTGGCCTGACCCCTAAGCTGCTACTTAAGAACTTATAGAAGCAGAAACAACGAAGTTGCGACAAACACCCAGAAAAAGTGTTTTCTTTTTTAATTGAATTAAACCAATGTAAAAAAAAAACACTTCTTCGCAGGAAGGAATCGAACTAACAGAGTCGTCAGCCAGGACATCGTAATAAACCGTTCGTCAATGAATGAATCTCTTCGTTTTGTTTTCGGTCAGCCAAGGTAACTCCGTACAGTTTGATGAAACGGCATTTCCACTGCATTCAATTTGCTTTTATGCTTTTTCTGCCTGACATTTCGCTGCCATATAACAAAGTCGGTATCAACACTGCGTTACGTATCGCAAGGTTTGCACAATTCATTCCACCCTGCCTTTCGACTAACGCTTACGCGGCATTGACTTTGTTCCCGGCAGCCACGCGCCTGTCCACATCTAAATCACAACTTCCATTACGCCTAAAAGCGCTCGCCAAATATACAATTTCATTCACATGTTCTAGACAATCTTGATGTAACTATGTCTGGTATTTCTCTATCAAACATTACCACTTACAAGTTTTAGAGGCTTTCTTACTCCTGCGAGAACCACGGAAAGAGCAGGAGAGAACATATGCTAGAGATATTGTCACTCAGCTTATTATACACATATAGATACATACCTTGACCTTCCTGCTTTCCACAGTGAACGGTCCTCAGCCACCTGCCATCGACTTTCCGCAACATTTTGCAAGTCGTCGCTCCATCTCGTGGGGGTTGTCCAACACTGCGTTTGCCTGTACGAGGTTGCCACTTGAGAACCTTTCTTCCCCAACGGTTGTCAGTTCTAAGAGCTATTTGGCCGACCCATTGCCACTTCAACGTGCTGATCCTTTGTTATATTGACACACGTATATAGGAACAACGTCACATACATTGGCCTGACCCCTAAGCTGCTACTTAAGAACTTATAGAAGCAGAAACAACGAAGTTGCGACAAACACCCAGAAAAAGTGTTTTTTTTTAATTGAATTAAACCAATGTAAAAAAAAAAAAAAAAAAAAAAAAAAAAAAAAAAAAAAAAAAAAAAAAAAAAAAAAAAAAAAAAAAAAAAAAAAAAAAAAAAAACACTTCTTCGCAGGAAGGAATCGAACTAACAGAGTCGTCAGCCAGGACATCGTAATAAACCGTTCGTCAATGAATGAATCTCTTCGTTTGGTTTTCGGTCAGCCAAGGTTTGATGAAACGGCAGTACAGTACTCCGTACAGTTTGATGAAACGGCATTTCCACTGCATTCAATTTGCTTTTATGCTTTTCTGCCTGACATTTCGCTGCCATATAACAAAGTCGGTACCAACACTGCGTTTGCCTGTACGAGGTTGCCACTTGAGAACCTTTCTTCCCCAACGGTTGTCAGTTCTAAGAGCTATTTGGCCGACCCATTGCCACTTCAACGTGCTGATCCTTTGTTATATTGACACACGTATATAGGAACAACGTCACATACATTGGCCTGACCCTAGCTGCTACTTAAGAACTTATAGAAGCAGAAACAACGAAGTTGCGACAAACACCAGAAAAAGTGTTTTTTAATTGAATTAAACCAATGTAAAAAAAAAAAAAAAAAAAAAAAAAAAAAAAAAAAAAAAAAAAAAAAAAAAAAAAAAAAAAAAAAAAAAAAAAACACTTCTTCTGAGAATCGAACTAACAGAGTCGTCAGCCAGGACATCGTAATAAACCGTTCGTCAATGAATGAATCTCTTCGTTTGGTTTTCGGTCAGCCAAGGTTTGATGAAACGGCAGTACAGAACTCCGTACAGTTTGATGAAACGGCATTTCCACTGCATTCAATTTGCTTTTATGCTTTTTCTGCCTGACATTTCGCTGCCATATAACAAAGTCGGTACCAACACTGCGTTACGTATCGCAAGGTTTGCACTGATTCATTCCACCCTGCCTTTCGACTAACGCTTACGCGACATTGACTTTGTTCCCGGCAGCCACGCGCCTGTCCACATCTAAATCACAACTTCCATTACGCCTAAAAGCGCTCGCCAAATATACAATTTCATTCACATGTTCTAGACATTCCTGATGTAACTATGTCTGGTATTTCTCTATCAAACATTACCACTTACAAGTTTTAGAGGCTTTCTTACTCCTGCGAGAACCACGGAAAGAGCGGGAGAGGGGGGAGCATATGCTAGAGATATTGTCACTCAGCTTATTATACACATATAGATACATACCTTGACCTACCCTGCTTTCCACAGTGAACGGTCCTCAGCCACCTGCCATCGACTTTCCGCAACATTTTGCAAGTCGTCGCTCCATCTCGTGGGGGTTGTCCAACACTGCGTTTGCCTGTACGAGGTTGCCACTTGAGAACCTTTCTTCCCCAGCGGTTGTCAGTTCTAAGAGCTATTTGGCCGACCCATTGCCACTTCAACGTGCTGATCCTTTGTTATGGCCAGCACACGTATATAGGAACAACGTCACATACATTGGCCTGACCCCTAAGCTGCTACTTAGAACTTTATAAACAGAAACAAGTTGCGATAATGCCAGAAAAGTATTTTGAATTGAATTAAACCAATGTAAAAAAAAAACACTTTTTCGCAGGAAGGAATCGAACTAACAGAGTCGTCAGCCAGGACATCGTAATAAACCGTTCGTCAATGAATGAATCTCTTCGTTTGGTTTTCGGTCAGCCAAGGTTTGATGAAACGGCAGTACAGTACTCCGTACAGTTTGATGAAACGGCATTTCCACTGCATTCAATTTGCTTTTATGCTTTTTCTGCCTGACATTTCGCTGCCATATAACAAAGTCGGTACCAACACTGCGTTACGTATCGCAAGGTTTGCACTGATTCATTCCACCCTGCCTTTCGACTAACGCTTACGCGACATTGACTTTGTTCCCGGCAGCCACGCGCCTGTCCACATCTAAATCACAACTTCCATTACGCCTAAAAGCGCTCGCCAAATATACAATTTCATTCACATGTTCTAGACATTCTAGATGTAACTATGTCTGGTATTTCTCTATCAAACATTACCACTTACAAGTTTTAGGGCTTTCTTACTCCTGCGAGAACCACGGAAAGAGCGGGAGAGGGAGAACATATATGGGAATATTGTCACTCAACAGCCGCTACATATAAGATACAGCGCCAGCCTACCCTGCTTTCCACAGTGAACGGTCCTCAGCCACCTGCCATCGACTTTCCGCAACATTTTGCAAGTCGTCGCTCCATCTCGTGGGGGGTTGTCCAACACTGCGTTTGCCTGTACGAGGTTGCCACTTGAGAACCTTTCTTCTAACAGTTTTCCAGTTCTATGGTGTGTGGCCGGCCCATTGTCACTTCAACGTGCTGATCCTTACATACATCATCATCACTGAGCATCACATACATCACTCTAATTAAGTTTTGTACATTGACCTGCCCGGGAATCGTACCCTGGACTTCAGATCTGACGAAACCTTGAATAACGGCGTGTACGTCGCCCGACCAGGGCGCAACTACTATAAAATGTAGATTGAAAATGGTACGTCGTTATATACGAGTATTAGTTACAAAGGTTGTAGCGTATTTCTATTTAACTACACTTACCTTCAAAGCCTTAGTAAATTGCATACGAACTACATTATGTTGAAGTGCCTCGAGGCGAAATATCGCAATTTGATGCAAACGGTGACGATCTAACAACAAACGCTGTTGAACAACGTGCATAATTTAAAGTAAATACTAATATTTACGTGTATTCCTATGAACGTATGTATGTGTGAATATATATATGCAATAATAGTACGGACGAGCTCCGTGAACGTGTGGTGGACACACCGCTTTCCAAGGTGACCCCAGCTCTGAGGTTTCAGGGGTCGATTTCCGGACGTGTTCATTTAAGTAGCTTTTCTTGCTTTTTTCGGGTTTTGGGTGCTTGTGGTACCTTCGTGTGGTATTTCTTTATTTATTTACCCTTTATTCTCTACATCTCATAAACTAAGAGTGCCAATAAGCGGACTTAATGCTTTGTGGTATTCTTAACGCGAAGTTTATTTGTATATTGTCAATACTATTTTTCTTCTACGATGTATATCGTTGGCTCGAACAAGACCGCGACGGGCTCACCTCCTGTCACGTTGTCCCTGAAAATGTCTTCGGTAGAAGAGGGGTAGAAAAAACTTAATTGATTCAATCCACCGCAATAGGTTAGACAGAGGTCCTTTTGACCCACCTTCCATCGAAGATATTCTTGGGACAACGTGACTAATGTGACCGATGCCGTCTTATATCAAACCAACGATAATAAATGGTACATAAGTTCTTGACTCGAATTCCGCTCACCCAACCGCTCGGCTATCGTGACTTTTTTTTTTTTTTTGGAATAGCGTGAAGATATTCTTATTCGCAAAAAAGACTGAAAGCGCACAAACGACGCGAAATCTATTCCCGTCCGTCTAGTGATGTAGAGGTGCCCGTCGACAACGGTTCGCGCTTCACTCTAGCTCTAGCCGACACGAGTGCAGCTCGGTCGCTGTTCACGTGTCGCCCGTATTTCCATGTAAATGCATGTACTCGTACGTACCTTGAATGAACGGTCCCATTTCGGAGCGGCCTTTCAACGAAATTAGTGAGTGCTTTCGAACGATTGCCCTTTTCAGTATCGCAGCTTTTGTTTTATGATTTCGGCTGATGGAATTTTTTAATATTTCGAAATACAATATTAATAACGCTATTCGTCGTTTATTATTTCTGATGACATCTATATATCTTACAGATATGTAAAATTCTCGTGTCACAACGTCAGGTGCCACACTGCTCCAAAAAGCCATGATCGATTTTTGTGAAATTTTATATGGACATACTCGTATATTCGATAGGACTAAGAATCGGTCTTTAATTATTTATCATACCTCTAAACAGTAAAGATAGTCTACTCCAAACATATGTTTTTTACTTTTTGGTATTTGTTTTATTTTTTTATCATAGTGGACTTTAATAGGCCGTAATTTTTTTTAAAGAATAAGGGGCAAACTAGCAGATGGCTCACGTGACGGTAAGTGATCACCGCCGCCCATGAACACCTTCAATACTAGAGGAATGGCAGTTGCGTTGTCGGTCTTAGAGAAAGGAATAGGCTTTTTTCTTGATGATCCCTAAGTCGTATCAGCCCGGAAAAATAGCTAATGGCAGCACATTCCATAAAGTTCAAGTGCTTGGCAGAAAATTTCGCGTAAAACGCACTGTGGTAGAATGCCAATCATCAAAGTGCCATCATCACGATGGAATTTGATGTGGAATACAGCGGCTGAAATTAATTCGAACCGGCCCTTGGAAAACTCCCCGTACATCTTGTAAAAAATGCAAAGAGATGCAACATCTCTTCTCAAAGCCAGGAGATAAAGCCGATTAGATAGAATACGATTCGATTGAATGAGGTAAAATGGAAGAATGTGTGGCCGAACCTGTGCCTTATGATTTATATCCTGTTAAATTTCACTGCAGCCGCTCATAGCGCAGCGGTTACAGCACCTCCCGCTTGGTTGCTTCATTTGCCGCGCGGTACCGGCCACCTCGTATCTTATACGCCCCACCTCGCACCTCGCATCTATACGAGAGGTTTATGCCATCTGACGGTAGCCAATTGCATTTCGAGGCTTTAATGGACGCCTGTTATGATAACGACGGAAAAAAAACTAATTCGCTAAAACGGAAAAAAAAATAAAACGCATCATAACTGACATAGACTAAACAAACGTATGCGGGTACTTAGAATGATTTATATAAATACTTTTTCATTTTAAACAAAATGCTTGAACGTACTGGCAGCCTTTGTAGCTGCACTCTTATTTCAATTATTATAATTATGAGCTCTTTATTCAACGCCGCTGTTATATTATGTTGTGTGGTTTCGTTAACAGCGGGGGTGGAATGCGTTAGCTAAACGCTTCAATGCCGTGCCCGAGGTACGTAATTAACTTATCGATGAATTGATCTTATTACCGGCTAAATTCTCTATTTTAAATGAATACTTTTGAGTTAAATGTGAATGGAAAAAAAAGAACATGAATCGCCAGCCAGGTATTTTTTGTGGCCAGAATGTACCCGTCGTTATATATTTAGATGAATTTAAGAAAAGAACTAAAAAAAGATGGTGGTCAATTATTTGTGATTGCATTAGCCTTAACATGCCCCCTATTGAACTTATTTTTATTTTTTAATACCTAAATTATTTACTCAAAAATACATTTATACTTGCGATTATTGTCACTTGGTGAAATTGCATGGCATTAAAATCCATTGCTGAACACTTGTACGCAATTCACTTTTATTTAATTATTTTATTAATTATTAATGTGCAGCGACGGCAGCGGGCTCACCACCTGTCACGTTGTCCGGAAAATATCTTCGGAGGAAGGTGGGTCAAAGGGACTTAATTGTCTATACTTGACCTCTGTCTACCCCTGTATTGGGAATTGCGTGAAGATTTTTTTATTTATTAATTATTCGGTTTCGCCTGACGCCATCAACAGGGTGTGAATACCCTGATACCAATACCTAAATATATCTACCGGCTAGACCGGCTAAAATATCTTCACGTCATTCCCAATTAAGTAGTTACGACCCTCCTTCCACCGAAGTCATATTTTGGGACATATTTAATCATGATATTAATTATAATTAATAAAATATTTTTTAATCTACAAGTAGTAGAAAATATTACAAGTCAGAGACGATCATACTTACTGATGAAAATGAACAACGATTTGAGTTAAAATCTGTTATCATTATTATACACTAATGGCAAATAACTATTGAAATATTAAGGTCAATACCAAGTGGGCTGACGGGTCGTAAAATGGCGTTTGATTAGTTCTAACTTGCGATGGGTAAAAGATAAGTGATTTCCAATGCTCGATGTCAATTAACTTGTACATCAATATCTCTCATTTAAGAAAATTAACCGAATTGCTGGGATGGAAATGTCAGACGCCCCGCACTATATTAAATTTAGAAATGTATTTTCACGCCAATTCCCAAAATTAAACTGCGGTCAGACAATTGAGCCTTTTCGACCACGTTCCACTGAAGACATTCTCTGGGATAACGCGACAGGTAGAGCCTGTCGCCTTCTTTATGTCTAAGACGGTATAAATCGTACATAAGTTTTTATTTGAAAACCACATGCCGTCTACCATTTGGAGATCGAACTAGGATCTGTTGATTCTAATTCTGATTACCCAACCACACGGCAATCGTGGCTCTTTGTTTATTTTCGTTTCATAATCTACACGCAAAGAACACTTGAATGAGACGGGCCAATAAGCTCGTCTCAGCGTAATCTCGAGGAAAGACAATAATCAACAGTTATCCTTAACACAAACAGAGCGTAATACATAACGATTAAATACATATTACAGAGACTTGTTTAATTAACTATTATTATATAGAATTATTCAATACTTATTATTGCCACTAGATCCATTACATAGTTACGATAGTATATATTTAATGTATAATATAGTGTCTGTCAGTGACTTAAAATAAAAATTAAATATCTCCATGAAATTCCCAATATATGGGACAGAGGTTTAGTTTAGACAATTAAGTCCCTTCGACCCACCTTCCACCGAAGATATTTTCGAAACAACGTGACTGGTGGTGAGCCTGTCTTCTTTATGTCCAAGCCAACGATATAATTCGAACAGAAGTTTTTGAAATAACCCATTTTTACGAGCTGCCAACTGGTGATCGAACTCGGGTCTCTCGACTCGAAATTGCGACCACCCAACCACACGGCTATCATTACTTCGTCGGTGACTTCGACTGCGTATTATAAATAAATTCCCGCGGTTCCCGCGAGTATTTTAGCATAAAAAGAAACCTGTGCCTCTTTCTGAAAGCCTGTTAATACAGTTTAATGTTTCCGGTATAAGATATAAAAAAATAAATATCTTCACGCAACTCCCATTACAAGGGCAGACAGAGGTCTAGTCTAGCCAATTAGTCCTTTGACCCACTTTCCACCGAAGATATTTTCGGAACAAGGTGACAGGTGGGTAGGCACGTCATAAATCTTTATGTCCAAGCCAACGATATATTATTTCATTACATAAGTTTTGGAAAACCCATTGGTACGAGCCACCAGGGGATCGAAATCAAATATCTTGTCAACCAAATCAACCAAATTCAAATCACCCAACCACTATTTGAACTTGAAGAAATGTACATGAAAATATTTTTCTTTGTTTTGAGTAACAAAATACCCCTTACCCCATGTGCGTGTGTAAATTTGTATCTGGTTATGGAAGAAGTTATTTTCAATTCTAACATCAACGAGATCAGCGCGCTGGTAAGTGGCCAGTCCACATAGCTCGACGAACTGATAACCGCCGGGAAAAATGGTTTATAAATGGCAACCTCGTTTTGTTTTCGGTCAGCCAAAGGTAACTCCGTACAGTTTGATGAAACAGCATTTCCACTGCATTCAATTTGCTTTTATGCTTTTTCTGCCTGACATTTCGCTGCCATATAACAAAGTCGGTATCAACACTGCGTTACGTATCGCAAGGTTTGCACAATTCATTCCACCCTGCCTTTCGACTAACGCTTACGCGGCATTGACTTTGTTCCCGGCAGCCACGCGCCTGTCCACATCTAAATCACAACTTCCATTACGCCTAAAAGCGCTCGCCAAATATACAATTTCATTCACATGTTCTAGACAATCTTGATGTAACTATGTCTGGTATTTCTCTATCAAACATTACCACTTACAAGTTTTAGAGGCTTTCTTACTCCTGCGAGAACCACGGAAAGAGCGGGAGAGGGGGGAGCATATGCTAGAGATATTGTCACTCAGCTTATTATACACATATAGATACATACCTTGACCTACCCTGCTTTCCACAGTGAACGGTCCTCAGCCACCTGCCATCGACTTTCCGCAACATTTTGCAAGTCGTCGCTCCATCTCGTGGGGGGTTGTCCAACACTGCGTTTGCCTGTACGGGGTTGCCACTCGAGAACCTTTCTTCCCCAACAGTTTTCAGTTCTACGAGCTATGTGGCCGGCCCATTGTCACTTCAACGTGCTGATCCTTACATACATCATCATCACTGAGCATCACATACATCACTCTAATTAAGTTTTGTACATTGACCTGCCCGGGAATCGTACCCTGGACTTCAGATCTGACGAAACCTTGAATAACGGCGTGTACGTCGCCCGACCAGGGCGCAACTACTATAAAATGTAGATTGAAAATGGTACGTCGTTATATACGAGTATTAGTTACAAAGGTTGTAGCGTATTTCTATTTAACTACACTTACCTTCAAAGCCTTAGTAAATTGCATACGAACTACATTATGTTGAAGTGCCTCGAGGCGAAATATCGCAATTTGATGCAAACGAGTGACGATCTAACAACAAACGCTGTTGAACAACGTGCATAATTTAAAGTAAATACTAATATTTACGTGTATTCCTATGAACGTATGTATGTGTGAATATATATATGCAATAATAGTCCGGACGAGCTCCGTGAACGTGTGGTGGACACACCGCTTTCCAAGGTGACCCCAGCTCTGAGGTTTCGGGGTCGATTTCCGGACGTGTTCATTTAGAAAGTAGCTTTTCTTGCTTTTTTCGGGTTTTGGGTGCTTGTGGTACCTTCGTGTGGTATTTCTTTATTTATTTACCCTTTATTCTCTACATCTCATAAACTAAGAGTGCCAATAAGCGGACTTAATGCTTTGTGGTATTCTTAACGCGAAGTTTATTTGTATATTGTCAATACTATTTTTCTTCTACGATGTATATCGTTGGCTCGAACAAGACCGCGACGGGCTCACCTCCTGTCACGTTGTCCCTGAAAATGTCTTCGGTAGAAGAGGGGTAGAAAAAACTTAATTGATTCAATCCACCGCAATAGGTTAGACAGAGGTCCTTTTGACCCACCTTCCATCGAAGATATTCTTGGGACAACGTGATAGTTGTTGAGCCCGATGCCGTCTTTATATCCAAGCCAACGATAATAAATGGTACATAAGTTCTTGACTCGAATTCCGCTCACCCAACCGCTCGGCTATCGTGACTTTTTTTTTTTTTGGAATAGCGTGAAGATATTCTTATTCGCAAAAAAAAGACTGAAAGCGCACAAACGACGCGAAATCTATTCCCGTCCGTCTAGTGATGTAGAGGAGTGCCCCGTCGACAACGGTTCGCGCTTCACTCTAGCTCTAGCCGACACGAGTGCGGCTCGGTCGCTGTTCACGTGTCGCCCGTATTTCCATGTAAATGCATGTACTCGTACGTACCTTGAATGAACGGTCCCATTTCGGAGCGGCCTTTCAACGAAATTGAGTGAGTGCTTTCGAACGATTGCCCTTTTTCCGGTATCGCAGCTTTTGTTTTATGATTTCGGCTGATGGAATTTTTTTTAATATTTCGAAATACAATATTAATAACGCTATTCGTCGTTTATTATTTCACAGTGACATCTATATATCTTACAGATATGTAAAATTCTCGTGTCACAACGTCAGGTGCCACACTGCTCCAAAAAGCCATGATCGATTTTTGTGAAATTTTATATGGACATACTCGTATATTCGATAGGACTAAGAATCGGTCTTTAATTATTTATCATACCTCTAAACAGTAAAGATAGTCTACTCCAAACATATGTTTTTACTTTTGGTATTTGTTTTATTTTTTTATCATAGTGGACTTTAATAGGCCGTAATTTTTTTTTTTGGAATAGCGTGAAGATATTCTTATTCGCAAAAAAAGACTGAAAGCGCACAAACGACGCGAAATCTATTCCCGTCCGTCTAGTGATGTAGAGGAGTGCCCCGTCGACAACGGTTCGCGCTTCACTCTAGCTCTAGCCGACACGAGTGCGGCTCGGTCGCTGTTCACGTGTCGCCCGTATTTCCATGTAAATGCATGTACTCGTACGTACCTTGAATGAACGGTCCCATTTCGGAGCGGCCTTTCAACGAAATTGAGTGAGTGCTTTCGAACGATTGCCCTTTTTCCGGTATCGCAGCTTTTGTTTTATGATTTCGGCTGATGGAATTTTTTTTAATATTTCGAAATACAATATTAATAACGCTATTCGTCGTTTATTATTTCACAGTGACATCTATATATCTTACAGATATGTAAAATTCTCGTGTCACAACGTCAGGTGCCACACTGCTCCAAAAAGCCATGATCGATTTTTGTGAAATTTTATATGGACATACTCGTATATTCGATAGGACTAAGAATCGGTCTTTAATTATTTATCATACCTCTAAACAGTAAAGATAGTCTACTCCAAACATATGTTTTTTACTTTTTGGTATTTGTTTTATTTTTTTATCATAGTGGACTTTAATAGGCCGTAATTTTTTTTTAATATTTCGAAATACAATATTAATAACGCTATTCGTCGTTTATTATTTCACAGTGACATCTATATATCTTACAGATATGTAAAATTCTCGTGTCACAACGTCAGGTGCCACACTGCTCCAAAAAGCCATGATCGATTTTTGTGAAATTTTATATGGACATACTCGTATATTCGATAGGACTAAGAATCGGTCTTTAATTATTTATCATACCTCTAAACAGTAAAGATAGTCTACTCCAAACATATGTTTTTTACTTTTTGGTATTTGTTTTATTTTTTTATCATAGTGGACTTTAATAGGCCGTAATTTTTTTTTTTGGAATAGCGTGAAGATATTCTTGGGACAACGTGATAGTTGTTGAGCCCGATGCCGTCTTTATATCCAAGCCAACGATAATAAATGGTACATAAGTTCTTGACTCAATTCCGCTCACCCAACCGCTCGGCTATCGTGACTTTTTTTTTTTTTAATACCTAAATTATTTACTCAAAAATACATTTATACTTGCGATTATTGTCACTTGGTGAAATTGCATGGCATTAAAATCCATTGCTGAACACTTGTACGCAATTCACTTTTATTTAATTATTTATTAATTATTAATACGGCGACGGCGACGGGCTCACCACCTGTCACGTTGTCCGGAAAATATCTTCGGAGGAAGGTGGGTCAAAGGGACTTAATTGTCTATACTTGACCTCTGTCTACCCCTATTTAGGAATTGCGTGAAGATTTTTTTTATTTATTAATTATTAATACGGCGACGGCGACGGGCTCACCACCTGTCACGTTGTCCGGAAAATATCTTCGGAGGAAGGTGGGTCAAAGGGACTTAATTGTCTATACTTGACCTCTGTCTACCCCTGTGTTAGAATTGCGTGAAGATTTTTTTTATTTATTAATTATTAATACGGCGACGGCGACGGGCTCACCACCTGTCACGTTGTCCGGAAAATATCTTCGGAGGAAGGTGGGTCAAAGGGACTTAATTGTCTATACTTGACCTCTGTCTACCCCTGTGTTAGAATTGCGTGAAGATTTTTTTTATTTATTAATTATTAATACGGCGACGGCGACGGGCTCACCACCTGTCACGTTGTCCGGAAAATATCTTCGGAGGAAGGTGGGTCAAAGGGACTTAATTGTCTATACTTGACCTCTGTCTACCCCTATTTAGGAATTGCGTGAAGATTTTTTTTATTTATTAATTATTAATACGGCGACGGCGACGGGCTCACCACCTGTCACGTTGTCCGGAAAATATCTTCGGAGGAAGGTGGGTCAAAGGGACTTAATTGTCTATACTTGACCTCTGTCTACCCCTATTTAGGAATTGCGTGAAGATTTTTTTTATTTATTAATTATTAATACGGCGACGGCGACGGGCTCACCACCTGTCACGTTGTCCGGAAAATATCTTCGGAGGAAGGTGGGTCAAAGGGACTTAATTGTCTATACTTGACCTCTGTCTACCCCTATTTAGGAATTGCGTGAAGATTTTTTTTATTTATTAATTATTAATACGGCGACGGCGACGGGCTCACCACCTGTCACGTTGTCCGGAAAATATCTTCACGTCATTCCCAATTAAGTAGTTACGACCCTCCTTCCACCGAAGTCATATTTTGGGACATATTTAATCATGATATTAATTATAATTAATAAAATATTTTTTTTAATCTACAAGTAGTAGAAAATATTACAAGTCAGAGACGATCATACTTACTGATGAAAATGAACAACGATTTGAGTTAAAATCTGTTATCATTATTATACACTAATGGCAAATAACTATTGAAATATCAAGGTCAATACCAAGTGGGCTGACGGGTCGTCAAATGGCGTTTGATTAGTTCTAACTTGAGATGGGTAAAAGATAAGTGATTTCCAATGCTCGATGTCAATTAACTTGTACATCAATATCTCTCATTTAAGAAAATTAACCGAATTGCTGGGATGGAAATGTCAGACGCCCCGCACATCTTGTAAAATGCAAAGAGATGCAACATCTCTTCTCAAAGCCAGGAGATAAAGCCGATAAGATAGAATACGATTCGATTGAATGAGGTAAAATGGAAGAATGTGTGGCCGAACCTGTGCCTTATGATTTATATCCTGTTAAATTTCACTGCAGCCGCTCATAGCGCAGCGGTTACAGCACCTCCCGCTTGGTTGCTTCATTCGCCGCGCGGTACCGGCCACCTCGTATCTTATACGCCCCACCTCGCACCTCGCATCTATACGAGAGGTTTATGCCATCTGACGGTAGCCAATTGCATTTTCGAGGCTTTAATGGACGCCTGTTATGATAACGACGGAAAAAAAACTAATTCGCTAAAACGGAAAAAAAAATAAAACGCATCATAACTGACATAGACTAAACAAACGTATGCGGGTACTTAGAATGATTTATATAAATACTTTTTCATTTTAAACATATCTGAAATGCTTGAACGTACTGGCAGCCTTTGTAGCTGCACTCTTATTTCAATTATTATAATTATGAGCTCTTTATTCAACGCCGCTGTTATATTATGTTGTGTGGTTTCGTTAACAGCGGGGGTGGAATGCGTTAGCTAAACGCTTCAATGCCGTGCCCGAGGTACGTAATTAACTTATCGATGAATTGATCTTATTACCGGCTAAATTCTCTATTATAAATGAATACTTTTGAGTTAAATGTGAATGGAAAAAAAAGAACATGAATCGCCAGCCAGGTATTTTTTGTGGCCAGAATGTACCCGTCGTTATATATTTAGATGAATTTAAGAAAAGAACTAAAAAAAGATGGTGGTCAATTATTTGTGATTGCATTAGCCTTAACATGCCCCCTATTGAACTTATTTTTATTTTTTAATACCTAAATTATTTACTCAAAAATACATTTATACTTGCGATTATTGTCACTTGGTGAAATTGCATGGCATTAAAATCCATTGCTGAACACTTGTACGCAATTCACTTTTATTTAATTATTTATTAATTATTAATACGGCGACGGCGACGGGCTCACCACCTGTCACGTTGTCCGGAAAATATCTTCGGAGGAAGGTGGGTCAAAGGGACTTAATTGTCTATACTTGACCTCTGTCTACCCCTGTATTGGGAATTGCGTGAAGATTTTTTTTTATTTATTAATTATTCGGTTTCGCCTGACGCCATCAACAGGGTATTGAATACCCTGATACCAATACCCTAAATATATCTACCGGCTAGACCGGCTAAAAATATCTTCACGTCATTCCCAATTAAGTAGTTACGACCCTCCTTCCACCGAAGTCATATTTTGGGACATATTTAATCATGATATTAATTATAATTAATAAAATATTTTTTTTTAATCTACAAGTAGTAGAAAATATTACAAGTCAGAGACGATCATACTTACTGATGAAAATGAACAACGATTTGAGTTAAAATCTGTTATCATTATTATACACTAATGGCAAATAACTATTGAAATATCAAGGTCAATACCAAGTGGGCTGACGGGTCGTCAAATGGCGTTTGATTAGTTCTAACTTGAGATGGGTAAAAGATAAGTGATTTCCAATGCTCGATGTCAATTAACTTGTACATCAATATCTCTCATTTAAGAAAATTAACCGAATTGCTGGGATGGAAATGTCAGACGCCCCCGCACTATATTAAATTTAAGAAATGTATTTTCACGCCAATTCCCAAAATTAAACTGCGGTCCAGACAATTGAGCCTTTTCGACCCACGTTCCACTGAAGACATTCTCTGGGATAACGCGACAGGTAGAGAGCCTGTCGCCTTCTTTATGTCTAAGACGGTATAAATCGTACATAAGTTCTGTAATAACCCATTGGTACGAGTCTGCCACCAGGGGATCGAAATCAAATATCTTGTCAACCAAATCAACCAAATTCAAATCACCCAACCACTATTTGAACTTGAAGAAATGTACATGAAAATATTTTTTCTTTGTTTTGAGTAACAAAATACCCCTTACCCCATGTGCGTGTGTAAATTTGTATCTGGTTATGGAAAAGTTATTTTCAATTCTAACATCAGCAGAGATCAGCGCGCTGAAGTAGAAATTGGCCAGTCACATAGCTCGACGAACTGATAACCGCCGGGGAAAAATGGTTCTCGTGTAACCTCGTTTAGGCAAACGCAGTGTAGGATGACCCACAACAAGAAGGAGGGAAGACTTGCAAATGTTGCGAATGTCAATAGATGAAGACTGAGGACTGTTCTTTGTGGATAATTTTAGGGGAGATTATTCAGAAATGGATTCTAAGGAACAAAGATTTAAATTTAATGTAGATGTTGACTAAACTATGATTTAGTTTTAATCAGATATCTTTTTTATGATTTTTATTTTTTTTATAAATAAAATAAATCTGTTCGTCATTTCCAATACGGAGTGACAGAGACACGCTTAAATCCTTTCAAGCCAATTTCCGCCGAAGACATTTTTTCTTACAACGTGACAACGATATAAACCGTACATAAGTTTTTTTTGATTTGAAAACCTATTATTACGCGTCTACCATTTGGAGATCGAACTAGGATCTGTTGATTCTAATTCTGATTACCCAACCACACGGCAATCGTGGCTCTTTGTTTATTTTCGTTTCATAATCTACACGCAAGGGCGCTTGAATGAGACGGGCCAATAAGCTCGTCTCAGCGTAATCTCGAGGGAAAGACAATAATCAACAGTTATCCTTAACACAAACAGAGCGTAATACATAACGATTAAATACATATTACAGAGACTTGTTTAATTAACTATTATTATATAGAATTATTCAATACTTATTATTGCCACTAGATCCATTACATAGTTACGATAGTATATATTTAATGTATAATATAGTGTCTGTCAGTGACTTAAAATAAAAATTAAATATCTCCATGAAATTCCCAATATATGGGACAGAGGTTTAGTTTAGACAATTAAGTCCCTTCGACCCACCTTCCACCGAAGATATTTTCGAAACAACGTGACTGGTGGTGAGCCTGTCTTCTTTATGTCCAAGCCAACGATATAATTCGAACAGAAGTTTTTGAAATAACCCATTTTTACGAGCTGCCAACTGGTGATCGAACTCGGGTCTCTCGACTCGAAATTGCGACCACCCAACCACACGGCAATCGTGGCTCTTTGTTTATTTTCGTTTCATAATCTACACGCAAGGGCGCTTGAATGAGACGGGCCAATAAGCTCGTCTCAGCGTAATCTCGAGGGAAAGACAATAATCAACAGTTATCCTTAACACAAACAGAGCGTAATACATAACGATTAAATACATATTACAGAGACTTGTTTAATTAACTATTATTATATAGAATTATTCAATACTTATTATTGCCACTAGATCCATTACATAGTTACGATAGTATATATTTAATGTATAATATAGTGTCTGTCAGTGACTTAAAATAAAAATTAAATATCTCCATGAAATTCCCAATATATGGGACAGAGGTTTAGTTTAGACAATTAAGTCCCTTCGACCCACCTTCCACCGAAGATATTTTCGAAACAACGTGACTGGTGGTGAGCCTGTCTTCTTTATGTCCAAGCCAACGATATAATTCGAACAGAAGTTTTTGAAATAACCCATTTTTACGAGCTGCCAACTGGTGATCGAACTCGGGTCTCTCGACTCGAAATTGCGACCACCCAACCACACGGCTATCATTACTTCGTCGGTGACTTCGACTGCGTATTATAAATAAATTCCCGCGGTTCCCGCGAGTATTTTAGCATAAAAAGAAACCTGTGCCTCTTTCTGAAAGCCTGTTAATACAGTTTAATGTTTCCGGTATAAGATATAAAAAAATAAATATCTTCACGCAACTCCCATTACAAGGGCAGACAGAGGTCTAGTCTAGCCAATTAGTCCCTTTGACCCACTTTCCACCGAAGATATTTTCGGAACAAGGTGACAGGTGGTGAGCACGTCGCCGTCTTTATGTCCAAGCCAACGATATATTTCGTACATAAGTTTTGGAAAACCCATTGGTACGAGCCTGCCACCTGGGGATCGAACTCGGGTCTCCCGACTCGAAATTCCGACCACTCAACCACTTGGCTATCGTGACTATATGTTTCCGGTATGAAAAGTAATATATGTTATGTATATTATATAAACTATCTCTATGCTAAAATTGTATGCCGTGTGGTTAGGGTGTGAAAATATGCCACTTCTCTTTCCGTGGGTGTAAGAGGCGACTAAAGAAAAAGTCTTTAAATACGTATAATGGGGTGCCGACAGCCGGGTGTTTGGGTGATCTGAATTCGAGTCAAGAGACCTGGGATTGTTCTACAGGAAGCTCGTACCATAGTTGTTTCAACCTAAAGTACGGTTTATATCGTTGGCTTGGACTTAAAGATTGCGACAGGCTCGTCACTTGTTACGTTGTCCCAAATACGCTTTGGTAAAATGTACGACAAAAGCACTATATTTAGACCTCTTGCTACCTATGTATTGGCAAATGAGTTAAAAAGTTAAAAAAGATGATCACTTACCTGATTTCAGGAGAAATCCGACTGCAATCACTTGCCGCTGATCTATAAGAACAGATCCAAATCAGAAACCTCCCTGACTAATATTTTCGAAGCGGGCCCATCTTCAACGAAGAAAACTTCAACTGTATTTAATGTTGCTCAAATGCATATAGACTAATTGATACATTTAAAAAAAAATAAAGAATGACTTGGATGCAAAGAACATCAGGACGAAAGTCTTACTGGCCATTGTTTGTGAAATTTAAAAAAAGGAAAGAAAGAAGCTGTAGTGTAAATGTTTTTTTATTGTACTGTGTATTTTATTATGATTTTAAAAATATATACAAATATGTGAGCGTTTTGTCTTTTCCATATTTAAAAATAATACAAAATAAATAAAAACATAGTGAAAACATTACATACTCTGATCCCGAAGTAAGTAGCTAAAACACTTGTGTTATGGAATCGGAAACAATGAAGATACTACAAACATCCAGAGCGGAGATAAAGTAGAAAGAGTGGTTTTCTCATTGACCCGGTCCAGGTATCGAACCCGGGACTTTGCTACAACAAGAGTTGGCTACAACAAGAAAATCGAAACAACATTTTGAAATCATTTAACGACAATCTTTACTCTGTACGACTGTTAATCGACTTCCAAAAAGACGGATTTTCACAATTTTTCTGATTTTTTTTCATTTTGATGCACTCTTTAACAACAGACTACCATATGTTCAATCAATATTATATATCATATATTTATTTTAAATTTTGGTACTCGATGGCAACTCGATGGTTGCGGGTTAGTTTCGAATCTAGAGCAAACATTTGTGTGATGAATACGAATGTTTATATTCGAGTCATGGGTACCTATGCTGGTGTATACCTGTACCTATACTTATGAATGTATAATAGTATATAGTATGTATAATGTACTGTTAGCTTTCGCTAAGACAGCTATTCACCAACTCTCATGTTGTTCTAAATAATAAATAAATGTATAAATTATTTCAACCTCTATCCATCCTAGGAAAATAAACGAATATGTAAATAAAGCTCTAACATTTTCTACTTAAACCATCTGTACCTGCTCGACCTAAGCTCTTTCTACCTACGTCAAATCTCACACAACTCAGTGTCTATGATTTGTTAATAAATGTATAAATTATTTTAACCTCTATCCATCCTAGGAAAATAAACGAATATGTAAATAAAGCTCTAACATTTTCTACTTAAACCATCTGTACCTGCTCGACCTAAGCTCTTTCTACCTACGTCAAATCTCACACAACTCAGTGTCTATGATTTGTTAATAAATGTATAAATTATTTTAACCTCTATCCATCCTAGGAAAATAAACGAATATGTAAATAAAGCTCTAACATTTTCTACTTAAACCATCTGTACCTGCTCGACCTAAGCTCTTTCTACCTACGTCAAATCTCACACAACTCAGTGTCTATGATTTGTTAATAAATGTATAAATTATTTTAACCTCTATCCATCCTAGGAAAATAAACGAATATGTAAATAAAGCTCTAACATTTTCTACTTAAACCATCTGTACCTGCTCGACCTAAGCTCTTTCTACCTACGTCAAATCTCACACAACTCAGTGTCTATGATTTGTTAATAAATGTATAAATTATTTCAACTATCTCTATGCTAAAATTGTATGCCGTGTGGTTAGGGTGTGAAAATATGCCACTTCTCTTTCCGTGGGTGTAAGAGGCGACTAAAGAAAAAGTCTTTAAATACGTATAATGGGGTGCCGACAGCCGGGTGTTTGGGTGATCTGAATTCGAGTCAAGAGACCTGGGATTGTTCTACAGGAAGCTCGTACCATAGTTGTTTCAACCTAAAGTACGGTTTATATCGTTGGCTTGGACTTAAAGATTGCGACAGGCTCGTCACTTGTTACGTTGTCCCAAATACGCTTTGGTAAAATGTACGACAAAAGCACTATATTTAGACCTCTTGCTACCTATGTATTGGCAAATGAGTTAAAAAGTTAAAAAAGATGATCACTTACCTGATTTCAGGAGAAATCCGACTGCAATCACTTGCCGCTGATCTATAAGAACAGATCCAAATCAGAAACCTCCCTGACTAATATTTTCGAAGCGGGCCCATCTTCAACGAAGAAAACTTCAACTGTATTTAATGTTGCTCAAATGCATATAGACTAATTGATACATTTAAAAAAAAATAAAGAATGACTTGGATGCAAAGAACATCAGGACGAAAGTCTTACTGGCCATTGTTTGTGAAATTTAAAAAAAGGAAAGAAAGAAGCTGTAGTGTAAATGTTTTTTTATTGTACTGTGTATTTTATTATGATTTTAAAAATATATACAAATATGTGAGCGTTTTGTCTTTTCCATATTTAAAAATAATACAAAATAAATAAAAACATAGTGAAAACATTACATACTCTGATCCCGAAGTAAGTAGCTAAAACACTTGTGTTATGGAATCGGAAACAATGAAGATACTACAAACATCCAGAGCGGAGATAAAGTAGAAAGAGTGGTTTTCTCATTGACCCGGTCCAGGTATCGAACCCGGGACTTTGCTACAACAAGAGTTGGCTACAACAAGAAAATCGAAACAACATTTTGAAATCATTTAACGACAATCTTTACTCTGTACGACTGTTAATCGACTTCCAAAAAGACGGATTTTCACAATTTTTCTGATTTTTTTTCATTTTGATGCACTCTTTAACAACAGACTACCATATGTTCAATCAATATTATATATCATATATTTATTTTAAATTTTGGTACTCGATGGCAACTCGATGGTTGCGGGTTAGTTTCGAATCTAGAGCAAACATTTGTGTGATGAATACGAATGTTTATATTCGAGTCATGGGTACCTATGCTGGTGTATACCTGTACCTATACTTATGAATGTATAATAGTATATAGTATGTATAATGTACTGTTAGCTTTCGCACTAAGACAGCTATTCACCAACTCTCATGTTGTTCTAAATAATAAATAAATGTATAAATTATTTCAACCTCTATCCATCCTAGGAAAATAAACGAATATGTAAATAAAGCTCTAACATTTTTCTACTTAAACCATCTGTACCTGCTCGACCTAAGCTCTTTCTACCTACGTCAAATCTCACACAACTCAGTGTCTATGATTTGTTAATAAAATGTGTAAGAAATTTTTCTCTTTTATGAACACACAAATAATACAAACACAATAGATAAAAGAGTGAAAAAAAAACATCTATGAGGCACCTGTTCAATTCATAATAGATGTTTAAGTGGCGAACAACAGAACTTATATAAAAATAAAACTAACGAACAAAGGCATTTTCAGAACTGAGAGGGTAAAGAAAAAAAAGACACGCGTCCAGATCACACGCGGTAACAGTGAAGCCTTTAGAAAAAAATACATTTCTCAAGGGCTGAATCCTATAGACGTACGAGTAGGCGTTTATCTCTTATATCTCTATAGGATCGCTTTATCGTTTCGTTGAATTTCAAAAGAAGTGTTTACTTCAAAAGACGACATTGTTATTGAATAAATGTGAAATTTATAAATTATTATACAAATGAGAATATGTTATTTCAATCAAATGTATATTTTTTTCACGCTTTTTCAATTTTAAGAAACTTATAGCAATTTTTTTTACATTATAAATAATTTTTGTCACAGATTACACCTATATATAAATTGATAAACTTGGAATGTAATCCAAGTTCTTAATTTGAAACATTTACAAATTTATTATAGGAATTTCTCGGATGCTTACATAAAATAAAAACATACACATAGTCCCTGACGTGGTAGCCAGTATTTTTATATACCTCTTTCGCTTCTTTCAAATTCATCATACATCCCCTTCTAGGTATCCGTGTAATTTTGACCCTCCCCTCTTCGAGCAAATTGCTCAGAGGGTAAAAAGTTGGCCTCAGCGTACCTCAACTCCTTAAATTTACAATACTCACTAAGCTAAAACCAATAACCGTACAATCCTACTCCTCGGGGCATTGTACCAAGAACGCTGACTCCATTGCCACGTCGTATGCTTAGACAACCACTGAGCGAGAAAAGGAACAGCTCACTTGTCACCAGCGACTACGACTAAGTGCAGACACAATCCATTGGAAACTGCAACTCGCGGTCTTTACCGCAAATGAAACAAATTATAGACTTCTTTCAAAGTCTCATATGTGTGCAATTTACCTGCTTCAGCTGCTCTGATGCCGCTCCGATCTTTATCGAAGTACCCTTGATTTGACAGGCCGCTAATATATCAACGCAAGTAGCGTCACACAAGAGCTTTGCCCTTCTCCCAAGGGACCAAAGTCAAGCCGTCAAGTCTATTGCCATCCTCCCTAAATATTTCACAAGGCTCTTAAATCGAGAGAATATTTATTTCAACACGATCCCATAGGATGACTTCATTTAAGGAGCCGAGACGAGACAGTCTGCTGGGACTTTTTTGGCATGAAAGCCTGCGGAGTTACTCGTCGACGTCGCTGACACAAGAACATCGATTTGGTGGACAAATTGATGCTCCCAATCGGATTCCTACAGATACACGTAAACTTTCACTATCCAGAAATGGATGGTAAAGCATGTAGCCAGATAATAGTAAAAAAAAAGATGTTTGCATAATATTTTTATAATACTTTCATCTACTATCAAGTTTGAGTCACGATCGCCAAGTGGTTGGGTGATCGAGTCAAGATTCGAACTTAGGTCGTGTTCGACGGTTCCTAAGGTGGTTTGCTCTTCTATTGCATTACCAATGAGTTTGTTGAAAACTTATATGAGATTTATGTCGTTGGCTTGGACAAAAAGTTGGCGACAGACTCACCATCTGTTACGTTATTCTAAAATGTGTCTTCGGTGAAAGGTGGGTCGAAAGGACCTAATTTTTAAAACCTCCGTCTACCGGAGTATTGAGAATGGAGTGTTGATATATTGTTTCATTTACCATTATTATTATTCAAGTTGTAAATCAATCAATGAATCTGAGTTAGAAGTAGGGATCTGTCATTTACTGTTACAGTATACACGGGTGAAGCAGACGGCGAGCCAGTCAATATATATTCAAAATAAGAACATCTGGTATACATCAATTGATATCAGTGCAATAAATAAATACATAGATAGAAGGGGAAAACATCAAATACTTTGCTCCTATCCCAAAGTAAATAACTTAAACACTTATATTATAGAATCAGAAACGACGAAGGTACCACAGACACCTGGAATGAAATAGTTTTTCTACATTGGCCCGTTTTAGAATCGAACCCGGGACTGACTGACGACACCTTGAAAACCGCTGTGTACGTCACTCATCCACGGAGTCGATAAATAATAATTTCATTGTTTAATGAAATTTAATATGAAATATATTTGTTCCATTTTCCGTAGAGACTATCGGTCTGTGGGGTCCCCGTGCGATGCAGTTTCTAAAGGAATTGTATCCGCGACTGGTCGTTGCCGCTGATAAGAGGGGTGGTTCTTTTCTCGCTTAACGGTTAAGTCTAGCGATTCAACGTGGAAATGCAGCCAGCGTTCTTGGTACCATGCCACGAGGAGTAGGGCTCTACGATTGTAATCGTTTTTAGTTAATAAGTATTGTAAATATTAACATAATTTTTTCTGCTAATAAAGTATTGTTCAATTTTAATTGTGTTTTAACTCTTGACGAATCTTAAATGACAAGGACAAATCACAAGGTCAAAGTTAGAACATAACCCTATACTGAAAATATAGCTGAAATGCAGTGTCTATTTCTATTACATTAATGTCTGCTAAAAGCTCAGCGCGCTTGTCTAGTGGTTGACCACAGCAACTGTCGGACTAATTATATAGTTACGTAACCGGGCATTGTCTTAATGTTAGTTGTTTATGCCTTTAACGAACTACCAGACAGAAATAAAGAATTTTTTCGTGAAACACGAATACAAACCAGTTGACAAAATTAAGCGCTAATCGAGAAACGGTTTAGGGTGCGGATTGCGAAACATGAGGTCGCAGATTCATGTCCGCAATTCGACTATTGTAAACTACTACAGATACGTACAGTTTACATTGGGTAGTTATTAGTATTACTTGAATTCCTTTCTGTAATAATAATAAAAATATCTTCACGCCATTTCCAATACTGGTATAAATCGTACATAAGTTTCGATTAAAACCCATTGGTACGAGCCTTGGGGATCGAACTCGGGGTCTCGTGACTCGAATTCCGATCACCCAGCCACTCGGCTATCGTGACTTACGTGCCTACGATATTATATTATAATATATTAAATGCCAAAGCAAGTGCGCTGATTTTTTATGCCGTAACACCTAAATCACTGAACCGATTTTAAAAAACCCTCCCATCAATAGAAAGATATATGTTAGACGCTAATAAAGAAAGCTACATTATTAGCGTCTAACATAGGCAGCATTTTTTTAAATAGAGATCCTTACGATATCCCTACTAAAATTATGGAAACGCAAGTATCAGTAATCAATATTAGCCGTGCGCTGCTAATTTGAAAATTTAGTTTATAAACAATTGCATTATAAATTTATTTACTTACTTATGATAATAATCATTCAGTTATATATCAACGCGAGCGACACAGCATTTATTTGAGGTGCTTAATAATATTTATATAGTAGTGAGAGTTATGTTTGACAATCATTACTGAAATCTTAATAATAATGGATCTCTTTATCTTTACTATTGTAAGATCATAAAAATATTCTTACAAATGTTTACAGTCACTATAGCTGAGTGGTTGGGTGATCGGAATTCGAGTCGAGAGACCTGTGTTCGATCTCTAGCTGGCAGGCTCGTACCAAACGGTTTATGAAAAACCTATGTACGATTCATATCGTTGGCACATAGAAAGACGGCGATGGGCTCACCACGTGTCACGTTGTCCTAAGATTCTTCGGTGGAAGGTGGGTCTAAAGGACTTAATTGTCTAGACCAGACCTCTGTCTACCCCTGTATTGGGAATAGCGTGAAGATATTTATTTTATTTATTACAAACATTTAGAGGTATTAAACAATAAGTCCTTATAAAAATTCACTTAAGGTAAATATGTGTTGACAACACGCGACAAATTCAAAAAGTAGTCGATGCTTTTGAAATTTACTCTCGACGTCGCAATTCTAAATAAAAGTGTTGTACAAGATTTTTCCCGCAGCTCTCCGGGGATCGGAAAATTCCTAGCGTTTCGTGAGGTTTAAAAGAAAAACAATTAAAATATTCGACAAAACGGCCTGCTGATTTTTTTTTTTTCAAACCGGCGTTCAATAGATGTTAGCCTCCGTTATAGACAATTAGCCATAACCGCTATGTCGTCTTGCCGTCTTGTCGAATGAAATACCAAACACCTCGCAACGTAAACTCTGCCGTCTGCCTCGCCAAAGAGTGATGAGTTTTTTGCTATATTACTCTAAGTTAAATATTTTGTATTATATATCTATTTAATACACGAATTCTAGTTAATGCAATTTGCGAAAGGGGTGGAATATTCTGAAGAGGAATACCACCAACGCATCCGTCACCACCACGGCATAGTAAATTAGTAGAAAGGGCCACCACTTTTACATATTACAATCCAATTCACCTTATGGTTAATGTACCAATATAAAAAAAAATATCTTCACGCAATTCCCAATACGAGTAAGAGGCGTGTGGAGTAAGAGTTCGATACATAAGTGGTATGCTCGTACCACTGGCAATTCCCAATAAAGGGGTAGGCAGAAGTCTCATCTAGACAATTAAGTCTCAGGTGGTGAGCCCTTCGCCGTCTTTACGTCCAAGCCAACGATATTATTCATACATAAGTTTTTGAAAAACCCATTGCTACGAGCCTGCCACCTGGGGATCGAACTCGGGTCTCTTGACTCGAAATTCCGACCACCCAGCCACTCGGCTATCGTGACTTCCCCATGCCCTGCGATATTATATATTACTTATTATATTAAAATACCAAAGCAAGTGCGCTGATTTTTTTGTACGCCTTTACCTAAATCACTGAACCGATTTTAAGAGCCTCATCAGCAGAGATATATGTTGGGCGCTAACAGCTACGCATTGTTAGCGTCTAACATAAACAACGACCACTAAATAGAGATCCTTACGATATCCCTACTAAAATTATGGAAACGCAAGTATCAGTAATCAATATTGGCCGTGCGCTGCTAATTTGAAAATTTGGTTATGGCAATTGCATTACTCGAAATTTATTTACTTGCGCGATGACCGTCATTCAGTTATATATCAACGCGAGCGACACCGCGTTGTTGAGGTGCTTAATAATATTTATATAGTAGTGAGAGTTATGTTTTGACAATCATTACAGAATCTCTTAATAATAATGGATCTCTTTATCTTTACTATTGTAAGATCCATAAAATATTCTTCTAATTTGCAGTCACTATAGCTGAGTGGTTGGGTGATCGGAATTCGAGTCGAGAGACCTGTATGTTCGATCTCTGGCTAGCGGAGAAGCTCGTACCAAACGGTTTATGAAAACCTATGTACGATTCACTTATCGTTGGCACATAGAAGACGCGATGGGCTCACCATGTCGTTACATACTAAGATTCTTCAGTGGAAGGTGGGTCTAAGGAGACTTAATTGTCTGAGACCAGACTTATACACCCTGTATTACAGAATAGCGAATATTTTATTTATTTATTACAAAACATTGGAGAAATTATTAAACAATGATCCTTACAAAAATTCACTTAAGAGTAAATATGTATTGACAACACGCGACAAATTCAAAAGTGATCGATGCTTTTGGGTACTCTCGACGTCGCAATTCTAAATAAAAGTGTTGTACGAGATTTTTCCCGCAACTCTCGGGGATCGGAGAATTTCTAACTCGTGAGGTTTAAGAAAAACAATTAAAATATTCGACAAAACGTACCTTTCAGTTTTTTTTCTCACTTTAATAAATTACTGTTTTTTAGCTCATTTTGTTTCAAATAAAATAATTGTTTTTTTTCTGTTTTGCATCATGTTCTTACATTTTCCCAGAACACAGGAGAATTATAGATTTTTTATATATACATTGTCTGTCGTTTATTCACTTGTAACGGTCTGCGTAAAATTCCAGTTGACTTAAGCTTTTATCTTAGGAAAGGATTTTCCATACTTGCTAGTCGATTGGCGATCATATCGGCATCTCATAACCCGCTGCTGCTCTTCCTCAGTCTGCTTAGTTTTGATCCAGTATTTTTTTTCGAGATGGTTATACCGCCAACTATCGGTAGTCATATATATAGCTATATACAGAGCTTCAAATCAGTCAGCTCGATATCAAAGGGAAAAGAAAAAAAAAATTTTAGACATTTTGTTTTTATAACTTAGTCCTGTTGTAAATAAGTTTTTAAAAACTCATTGGTAAGAGCCTTGGGGATCAGACTTAATTTCTCTTGACTCGAGATCCGATCACCCAACCACTCCACTGATCATGCAGTTGTAAGAAGTTCATATTATTCTTACGCCGATGCCACACTGCACATTTGTGGTATTTTATAACTATTTTGAATACTCAACCTTTGTTGTCTCTCAAGACACCCACAGGAAGAAAGGGAGAGATCGATTCCTATAGCATATAGTGCATACCAGGTATCATATGCTAATGACCTTCATTTTCTAAATTAAGCTATAAATTACGCCGAATCGATATTCAATTAGTTAATTGATACTGCCTGGACTCTTGCTGGACCGGGGGCAAGGTTGTGTTTGCGTGTAGCAAACGTATCAGATGGAGGTCATACCTTTGACGGTCTTCCTTGACACGCTCATAGCATTGACTTTGACCTACTTAAGTGTATACACTGTCGCCTAGTACAATGACTTTCAGATTCACTCTGTATATCGATTACATAAGTTCTCCCGATAATTACAAGCAGACATCGCTCAAGAGAGATATACTGATATTTTAGACTTGTGCCGAGTGATTTTCTTTCTCTTTGAAGTCGTTTTCTGCGAAGTAATTTGTTGTTTTCTTTGTAGAATATCATATTCGTGAATCTTTAATGAGGGTATTAGTGAAAATATCAAGTTATTGAAGCGTTTTGATTGGAAATGATATACACATTAGTGACGCTCGTTTGTAAGCAATTTATGTGAGATAAATTATTTTAAAAGGCGCTTAGGTATGTTTTTGTTGGAATCATTTGGTAAAATGTTTGCTTTCATCTTTTTAACCAATAAATATTATAAATATAAAAGTTTGTTTGTTTGGTTCTTTGAAGACAATTTCACTCAGATAGTATTTAACCTGGATTTATATAGAAAACTTTTACCGCTTACTACCTTAGACGATTGCCGTTGACGAGTGGAGTGTCTGTGGTAGTTCTGATGCCAGGTGCGATTCTCGAACGGTGAATGTAGTAACAACTTCTGCATTTTCTAAATTAAGCTATAAATTACGCCGAATCGATATTCAATTAGTTAATTGATACTGCCTGGACTCTTGCTGGACCGGGGGCAAGGTTGTGTTTGCGTGTAGCAAACGTATCAGATGGAGGTCATACCTTTGACGGTCTTCCTTGACACGCTCATAGCATTGACTTTGACCTACTTAAGTGTATACACTGTCGCCTAGTACAATGACTTTCAGATTCACTCTGTATATCGATTACATAAGTTCTCCCGATAATTACAAGCAGACATCGCTCAAGAGAGATATACTGATATTTTAGACTTGTGCCGAGTGATTTTCTTTCTCTTTGAAGTCGTTTTCTGCGAAGTAATTTGTTGTTTTCTTTGTAGAATATCATATTCGTGAATCTTTAATGAGGGTATTAGTGAAAATATCAAGTTATTGAAGCGTTTTGATTGGAAATGATATACACATTAGTGACGCTCGTTTGTAAGCAATTTATGTGAGATAAATTATTTTAAAAGGCGCTTAGGTATGTTTTTGTTGGAATCATTTGGTAAAATGTTTGCTTTCATCTTTTTAACCAATAAATATTATAAATATAAAAGTTTGTTTGTTTGGTTCTTTGAAGACAATTTCACTCAGATAGTATTTAACCTGGATTTATATAGAAAACTTTTACCGCTTACTACCTTAGACGATTGCCGTTGACGAGTGGAGTGTCTGTGGTAGTTCTGATGCCAGGTGCGATTCTCGAACGGTGAATGTAGTAACAACTTCTGCATTTTCTAGGGTTTAGATGTTTGTGGTGCTTTCATTGTTTCCGATTCTATAATACAAGTTACTTACCTTAGGATAGGAGCAATATATGTGATATTGTACCTATCTATAGATGGGTATTTATTATTTTATATATATTATTATATATATATATATATATATATATATATATATATATATATATATATATATATATATATATATATATATATATATATATATATATATATATATATATATATATATATATATATATATATATATATATATATATATATATATATATATATATATATATATATATATATATATATATATATATATATATATATATATATATATATATATATATATATATATATATATATATATATATATATATATATATATATATATATATATATATATATATATATATATATATATATATATATATATATATATATATATATATATATATATATATATATATATATATATATATATATATATATATATATATATATATATATATATATATATATATATATATATATATATATATATATATATATATATATATATATATATATATATATATATATATATATATATATATATATATATATATATATATATATATATATATATATATATATATATATATATATATATATATATATATATATATATATATATATATATATATATATATATATATATATATATATATATATATATATATATATATATATATATATATATATATATATATATATATATATATATATATATATATATATATATATATATATATATATATATATATATATATATATATATATATATATATATATATATATATATATATATATATATATATATATATATATATATATATATATATATATATATATATATATATATATATATATATATATATATATATATATATATATATATATATATATATATATATATATATATATATATATATATATATATATATATATATATATATATATATATATATATATATATATATATATATATATATATATATATATATATATATATATATATATATATATATATATATATATATATATATATATATATATATATATATATATATATATATATATATATATATATATATATATATATATATATATATATATATATATATATATATATATATATATATATATATATATATATATATATATATATATATATATATATATATATATATATATATATATATATATATATATATATATATATATATATATATATATATATATATATATATATATATATATATATATATATATATATATATATATATATATATATATATATATATATATATATATATATATTATTATTATTTGTTTATTTATACGATATATATATTATATATATATATATATTATTATTATTTGTTTATTTATACGATATATATATTATATATATATATATATTATTATTATTTGTTTATTTATACGATATATATATTATTATTATTTGTTTTCGTAAAATAATTGTTTTTTTTTTTTTTTGCTCATATTTCTTACACATTTTCCCAGAACTGAGAAATTATGAATTTTTTATACATTGTCTGTCGTTTATTCACTTACTTAACGGTCTGTAAAATTCCAGTTAAACTTAAGCTTTTATCTTAAGAAGGATTTTCCATACTTGCTAAGTCGATTGGCGATCGCATATCGGCATCTCGCATACACGCTGCTGCTCTTCCTCAGTCTGCTTAATTTTGATCCGGTATTTTTCGAGATGGTTATACCGCCAACTATCGGTAGTCATATATAGCTATATACAAGGCTTTTCAATCAGTCGCTCGATATCCAAGGGAAAAGAAAAAAAAATTTTTAGACATTTTGTTTAGACAACTTAGTCCTGTTGTAAATAAGTTTTTTAAAAACTCATTAGTAAGAGCCTTGGGGATCGAACTCCGTTCTCTTGACTCGAGATCCGATCACCCAACCACTCCGCAATCGTGAGTTGTAAGAAGAGAGAGGTTCATATTATTCTTACGCCGATGCCACACTGCACATTTGTGGTATTTTATAACTATTTTGAATACTCAACCTTTGTTGTCTCTCAAGACACCCACAGGAAGAAAGGGAGAGATCGATTCCTATAGCATATAGTGCATACCAGGTATCATATGCTAATGACCTTCATTTTCTAAATTAAGCTATAAATTACGCCGAATCGATATTCAATTAGTTAATTGATACTGCCTGGACTCTTGCTGGACCGGGGGCAAGGTTGTGTTTGCGTGTAGCAAACGTATCAGATGGAGGTCATACCTTTGACGGTCTTCCTTGACACGCTCATAGCATTGACTTTGACCTACTTAAGTGTATACACTGTCGCCTAGTACAATGACTTTCAGATTCACTCTGTATATCGATTACATAAGTTCTCCCGATAATTACAAGCAGACATCGCTCAAGAGAGATATACTGATATTTTAGACTTGTGCCGAGTGATTTTCTTTCTCTTTGAAGTCGTTTTCTGCGAAGTAATTTGTTGTTTTCTTTGTAGAATATCATATTCGTGAATCTTTAATGAGGGTATTAGTGAAAATATCAAGTTATTGAAGCGTTTTGATTGGAAATGATATACACATTAGTGACGCTCGTTTGTAAGCAATTTATGTGAGATAAATTATTTTAAAAGGCGCTTAGGTATGTTTTTGTTGGAATCATTTGGTAAAATGTTTGCTTTCATCTTTTTAACCAATAAATATTATAAATATAAAAGTTTGTTTGTTTGGTTCTTTGAAGACAATTTCACTCAGATAGTATTTAACCTGGATTTATATAGAAAACTTTTACCGCTTACTACCTTAGACGATTGCCGTTGACGAGTGGAGTGTCTGTGGTAGTTCTGATGCCCCGGGTGCGATTCTCGAACGGTGAATGTAGTAACAACTTCTGCATTTTCTAGGGTTTAGATGTTTGTGGTGCTTTCATTGTTTCCGATTCTATAATACAAGTTACTTACCTTAGGATAGGAGCAATATATGTGATATTGTACCTATCTATAGATGGGTATTTATTATTTTATATATATTATTATTATTTGTTTATTTATACGATATATATATTATATATATATATATATATATATATATATATATATATATATATATATATATATATATATATATATATATATATATATATATATATATTATTATATATATATATTATTATTATTTGTTTATTTATACGATATATATATTATATATATATATATATATATATATATATATATATATATATATATATATATATATATATATATATATATTATATATATATATATATATATATATATATATATATATATATATTATATATATATATTTTATATTTTATTTATTTTTATTTTTGTTTATTTATACGGGACGACTGAAACATCATTTGCCAAACGGAATTCGACTAGAGAGGGACATGGGTTACTTTTGATAAGTTAAAAGAGTAGATAATAAAAAGGGATGAAAATGCATAGTCTATATTAAATTAAAATTCAACAGGCCGGTGACAGGCACAGGGGCTAAATAGCGAGGTGATTGTAAATCTGAGGAATCGTAATCGCCAAGTGACAAACCTTCCTTTACGGGAGTGGCCTATAGTAATGATGTAAATCGTAGATAAGTTTTTGTAAAAACACATGAGTCCGAGCCTTGGGGATCGAACTCGAGTCTCTTGAGTCGAATTTCGATCATCCAACCACTCGGCTATCGTGACATGATAGAGACAATGTAAAGGTTAAGTAGATACGTCTAAAAAGCAATAAATTTTGACATCTTTGTTCCATTCACATTATCTGTCACAAACTCCAGGGTAAAATCCATATGGCATTCATAATTTGACACTTCAGACACTTATTGTTCAGTATATATGTTGTACCCCCACGCTTTTCTCAATATTTCGGTAGAATGTGGTTAGTATAAGTTGGTCCTTTTTACAAAGTTTTTACCGGAACTTATTTGGGGAGGAGAGATCACCGCTTCACACCCGCTTCGGCTTTGAAGACACTTTTTGGGAGCAGGTGACAGGTGGTGATCCTGTCGTCGTTTTTTATGATGTAGCCAATATAAATTGTAAGCTTTGAAAACCCCATTTGTACAAGCTTGCCACGAAAGCGCGTCTCCGGACTCGAATTCCAATCAGCTGGTTAGCTGATTCGGCTATCGTTACTTCTAATTAATTGATCTCGCAGGTTTTGTAATTGAGGCCATGTTGCCATCCATTCAAGTTAAATCATTATTTCGTCGTACAAAACATACTTTTCATTTATTTGTTTCGTAATAAATTTCCTCCTATAAGGTACATGTCAAAAGAACTAACTTAGGTACATTTTATAATTTGGAATATAAGAAAACAAATTATTATCCAATGTTGGATAAAAATTTACGATAAGCCCGCGGTAAAATTATTCTCAAAGGTTAATATCATCATTATATTCCTTTGTATTATAATAATACATTATATAAAGTTTTTTTTGAGTACCATTCATAAAACTAATAATGGGCCAGTCTGAAAGTCAAATGAAAAGTACAAAAAGTTTTTTAAATAAACACAAAAGGATAAAAATAAGAATAAACATATCCATAATAACTTTAAAAGTACATAATACATAAATATCGTACTATTGCAGTTCACTGCTGAACATCGGCCTCTCTAGTAAGGATTTGCAGTAATCACCACGCTGGGCGAGCTGATTGGCGATTGTATTACCAGACACCTCGTACTATTGGCATTGGCATTGTCAGACCTTCTTACTTAGTCGTTTCTTACGACACCCATAAAGATGGCTGAGGTTGGAGTTCAGCGAATGTCTTTTTTACATGTTATACACGTTTATGGCACCTTATGCTGGACTTTTGTTATTTAATTAATGAGAAATATAAAGTCTAATGAAATGACACGGGTGGAATACGAACCCGCGACCCATCCGTACCTTTGCAAGATTTGTATCATCCGCTTGGGCACTACTGTAACTGGTTGACCACCAGACAAGTTTCATAAACTTCGATAGAAAATAAGCTAAAAGTTCAAGACCTCTAGACAAGACTCTAGACAAGTTTTAGACCTCTGTGTACCCCAGAAATTGCGTGAAAGTGTAACAAAGATACTTGCGATATGACAGACTACTTCAAGATCTTGTGGTAGAAGTGATCTACGTCAGATATTGTTTTAACTAACGTTATTCACGTGTGAAAATTTCTAAATAGCAAAACATTGCTTGAAATTCTAAACATGCAAAATACTCACCTAAGTTCGACCCCAACAATGCGTTATTGTTTGTCATCTCGGCAGCAAGCCGTCCACCGTTAACTTCACCTGATTGCAGTGCATCGCACAAATTTAAAGGATTAAAACTATGTCACGAACATCCAGGATGCCTTTTAAACTTCACGTTAAGTACACAAATTGTTGGTTAGTTCGCGATTGGTTTGCCTTACACTAATATTATGAATGCGAAAGTTTTGGATTGTTGGTTGTTTGTTACTTTATCGCGTCAAACTGCTTAAGGGATTTGTGTGAAATTTGTCGAAGAGATATAGTCTCGAATATGTGCTTCATTTATTAAAAAATATCTTAACATCATCACCAATGGGGTAAACATAGATCTCGGCAATTAAGTTCTTTCGGCACAACATTTTTTGGAACAATGTTAGAGGTGTCGCTTTCTTACATGTTACATAGGTTTTGAAAAACCCCATTGGTACGGCCCTTCCGCCAGGGGATCAAACTCTCGAGATCTCTTGTCTTAAATTCCGATCTCTCAACCACTCGGTTATCGTGTTTATTTTTGTTTCTGATGTGAAATTTAAAAACAGACAGTGATGTCACGTACGGGATTTCTTATTGTTACTTATTTTGTTAAGTGGGTCGATTTTTAAAACAATATTAAAGACTATTTGTAGTCATTTCAAAGAACGACAGTTCTCTATTTTTATAACAGCTTGAATGAAAAAAATGTTTTAAAAACTTGAAATTTTCATTTACACGCGAATTCAATGTTCTTTAAGCAACGTGACAATGTTGTTGACCAGATTTTATCTTTAAATAATCTTTTACATTAAGCTTTTAAATTAACCACTACAATGTATTCATAATTATAATCGATTTGGAAATATTTTACAGTAAAATTTAAATGTTACATGTGATTACATTAAAGAAAAAAGAGAAAAAAAATAATCACATAAAAGTTCAGCATAAATATATTTTCATATTTAATTAGCTTAACATTTACTTACTTAGAAAATACAGAATACAAAGAAAAGTTATAAGAATTGCTGTTATGGATACCAAATACTTTAAAGTACCAAGCCATTTTAATATAAAGCTTTTATATTGAAATTTTTACAACATATCATCATAATGTCTTCAACAGATGTCTTTAATCATCTTTAACAGTGGTAGAGCCACGCATCAGCTTTTGTTGTTGCATGAATGGGCCGGCTCGACCGGGGAAGTACCACGACCTCACAGAATACCGGCGTGAAGTCGAAGTCTCACAAACTTCTGTGTTTCGTCTGGTGAGTGCAGGTAACCGGAGGCCCACTCACCCCCCTCCCCCAATTCTGGGGGGGGGGGCACTCAAAAATCGGCAAAGCATCTGCTATGTCTTTGGTATTGCGAGTGTTCATGGGCAGCGGTGATCACTTACCATCATGTGAGCCACCTGCTCGTTTGCCTTCCTTTTCTATAAAAAAAAAAAACAAAAATGTCCTGTAAAAGCTCACAAGTCCGTACGACAGAGTTTGTCATAATTGCCACGCTCGGTAAGCGTATTGGCGATTGCAGTACTAGACAACCGCACTTTTAACGCAGTTGCTCGTTACCGGTGTACCTTATGATTGAATTTGATTTTCAATTGAATTTTGAATTGAATTTTCAAGGCTCGATAAAAAGTAGGTGGTGATAATCACACAACAAAAGTTGCCTATTTTTTTATTCAAACTAGCCTATTTTTTTTAAATAATGCAATAGTCATTCTAGAAGATTCGTAATCTTTACAAATATAGACAAGTATTCCGTACAAGTATAAAATACGTGTCGTCTAGGACTTCTATACGTATTGCGATAATTTCTCCTAAAGAATTAGACTCTGAATCATAGATTGCTGTATTACCATAGAGCGGCTATATCTTACGATATTATCTAATACTGCTCGAACGTTAAGGCACGATGTAGCTGCACGTACGGGGCATCGAATAGGCAAAGTAGGCCAATAACGCAGGAGGCATATTAACTTTTCCTTTGAATGATTTATTAATGTAATATCAAAGAAATTTTAATTGTCGAGAGTCGTAAGATGTGATTTGAAATACATTACGGCCTGTTAAAGTACACTGCAAAGCAATATCTTTTCCTGGGAGAAAAGCTATGCCATAAACGTCGCGCTTGGCAAGCGGATCGGCGAACGCTGTATTACACAAATCGCAGAAAGTGAGAATTCTTTATCCTGCAGGTTTTTAGAGATCGTTTAAATTATTATTATAAATATGTGACGGGCTCACCACCTGTCACGTGGTCCCGAAAATATCTTCGATGGAAGGTGGGTCGAAGGGGCTTCATTGTCTAGACTAGACCTCTGTCTGACCCTGTATTGGAATTTGCGTGAAGATAATTATGTGCTATACATAATTTGTTAGGTAAACTATATATGTATTATTAGTCACGATAGCCGAGTGATTTGGTGTACGGATTAAGAGTCAAGAGACCCGAATTCGATCCCCAGCTTTATTCAAAACTTTTATACGGTTTATGTCGTTGACTTGGACATTAAGACGGCGACATAAATCAAAAGACATATATAAATACTTTAACAAAAATACATACAAATACACTTTTCATGATAACGGTTATGAAATTAAACTCAATCTCATATAACATACTTACTATTCACTACACACATACATACATAACGGCCTGTTTAAGTCCACTGCAGGACATAGGCCTCTCCCATAGGGAGGATTTGCCATAATCATCAAACCGATTGGCGGTCGCAGTACCAGACCACAGGCACCTCAAACGCTGTTGCCATCTGTTTATTTTGATCTGGTAATTTTAGATATGGTTATCCCGCCATCTATCCGTTGCCATAACGATATTCAAGGCCGTTTCCCTCAGTTGCCTCTGGAGTGGAAATATTCTTACACTGTTTCCACACGTCCTATACACACTATTTATTTATTTATGTCGATATATGGGAGTCACGATAGACGAGTGGTTGGGTGTTGGAATTTCGAGTCAAGAGACCCGAGTTCGATCCCCAGGTCGCAGGCACGTACCAATGGGTTTTTCAAAAAAACTTATGAACGAATTATATCGTTGGCTTGGACATAAAGACGGCGACGGGCTCACCACCTGTCACGTTGTCCCGAAAATATCTTCCGTGGAAGGTGGGTGGCAGCGACTTAATTGTCTAGACTAGACCTCTGTCTACCCCTCTATTGGGAATTGCGTGAAGATATTTATATATTATATTTTATTTATCTCACGAGTTAACATTTGTCGCGAACTTGTGCAGCTGCACTGACTTCCGGCTACGCGGAGGCTGCGCGAGAACGCTGTCACATCAACTTGCGGTTTACACTAACCGAGCCGTTGTTAACTAGCTTCCGTACTGTGTCAGTACTTCTGCGGTCAACAATTAGCTGAGTTTACGCGAGAGCCCGTACGGTATACGTACAAAATACGTGTAGTAAATATTTCACTTTAACCTTGATATGAAATATCTTTGAACTATTCCCAGTACTGGGGTGGAGAGGTCCAGACAGGGAAATCCTTTCGACCCATTATTCACCAAAGATATTTTCTGGGATAACGTGACAGGTGGTGAGTCTGTCGACGTCTGTATGTTCGAGCCAACTACACAAATCGTATAAAAGTTTTTTTAAAGAAAACTCATTGGGAATGAACTCGGGTTAATCGAATCGAATTCCGATCACCCAACCACTCGGCTATCGTGACTTATTTGTTATAATGAATTTTCGCAAAGGAACGCCTGAGTTCATTAACTATCAAAATTAGTTACTATCAGTTCAAATTAACATAGATTTCATCGATATTAACAATTTACATAATTGACATGACACGGCGTACAGATTATTGCCTGTCTAACGCGTTTTCGGTGCACACATTTTTGGTCTGGTATTTACAACACAGGTAATTAGGGTACTCATTTCGGTGGCCCGATAGCGGAGTTGTTAGTGATCCAACCCCCGAAACTGATAGGGTCACGGGTTCAACTCCTATTAGTGGCTGATGAATGAATGAATAATCGATAATCGATTGAATAATCGATTTGGCCTTATCTCAACTGATAGGCGATACCTATCAGTTGAGATAAGGCCAAATAACAAAGTGACAGGTGGTGAACCCGTCGCCGAGTTTGACCAAGCCTTACCGTATGTAATTTATGAAAATCTCCATTGCCACAGCCTAACATCTGAGAATCGAACTCGGGTATCTTGACTCGAATTTCGATCACCCAACAACTCGGCTATCTTGACATCATTCCATAATTAATAATATTAGTTTTAGGTTTAGAGAATTTATTTCGTATTGAGTTTCAAGTTCAACAGTTTCAAGTTCACCTCTACAGGAAAAGTTAAATATTGACATACAAAGTAATTTTTGAGTATTGTATTGGGTAAATCTGAACAATGTAAAACTTAAAGTTAATATGTATTACAAATGTAAAAGTTATTTCAAAGGTTAGCATAAGAGTTGAAAAAGAAATTTTCGTGAAATATTTCATTTCATAGACTGTTAAATAGTAGTCCTCTGTCGAACTGTATTGTTTTTAAGTCGTACTTATTGATCTTAGCATTTCTGATCTTAGCAATTTCAATTTAATAATTGTACTTATTTCGTGGGGCGTATGTGTATGTGTGTGTCATTTAATTTTTTATTTAGTTTGTGAAAACTGGTATGCATGTTTTGTGTTTTGTAGTGACTCAGGAAAAATATTTTTATGTTTTTTTTTTGTGAATCGTGGTTACAGATTTGCATCTTAACTGTGCAGTTATTTAAATATCGCAAAATGGCGATATTAAAATAACATTGCCTCGATTTGTATATGTGGAATAAAAAAAATCAATTATTTATTAATTATATTTAATAATTCTTTAAAATTTAAAATCGCAATTTTAAAATCAAAGGCTTTTTTGTTTTTTTGTCGTTTTGAAAATTAATAAATTGTGATTTGAACGTGTAAATGTTATCGTGGACTTCATTGAACATTTCAATTTCCGCATAATATTGGCAAATATAATATAGTTATATTTGCCAATATAATGAATATAAGTAAATATAATATAGTTATATTTGCCAATATTATGAATACATGTGAATATAATATAGTTGATTAAATTTTTACAGCAATATCGATAATATCCTATCGATAGTTTTAGTCCGACATTATTTTGCAGATTTTTATCGCGCCATCTAACATAGCCATCGTCATCAAGTTCTTCCTAGCTGTCTTATGATGTCAGTTGTGGAAAGTCGGTTATTATTGTTATCTTAATTATTTATCATCACGAACAATCCCTGACGAGGTAGCCAGAGGAAACAGATCGCGAAGTGTCATGACCCTTACATACCTATTTCAAATATATCATTTTCTTCATACATGCACGTCTAGGTATCCGAGTACTCTTGACCCTCACCTCTTCAGAAAGGCGGTAATTTATTATAACGCAAATACCACACTATGGCTGTGGTATAGTCGTAAGAATATCCCACTCCCTATCTTCCCTTTTTCTTTGAGTGAAAAACCCTTTGAGTGGAAAACCCTTCAAAATACATTCTAATCCCGAAAATTTCTAATCGGAATGATAATCTCGTGATTTAACAAAATTCAGAAATCCGGTGACAAGCTGCTACGTCTATGGTGAATGTTGTCTGGCCCTGGGATCGCTAATCCGCTTGTCAAGCGTGACAATTATAGTCAACCGTTCCGTAGTGACTGGAATTTTATTGTAAATTTGTTGTCGTTTTTATTGTAACGATCACTCGGCTGTAATTTTTGTTTTATTTATCAATATCAGTTATCTTTACGAAGTTTCTGGTACCGAGGTAGGCATAGGACAAGTCAGTGAAACCATCTCATCAATATTTTTATGCAAGTTCTGGTACTGAGGTAGGCAAAGGACAAGACAGTGAAGCCTTTTTATCAATATTTTTACGCAATTTCTGGTACAGAGGTAGGCAAAGGACAAGACAGTGAAGCTTTTTCGGCCCCCTTTCCACCGAAGCGCATTTAAGGCAAGAAGGCTTTTCTTCGCTTAACGTTTTCTTAGTGTCGGTAGCCACTGGTACAATATACTTAAATACATACACGCATACATACACACATACATACATACACACATACATACACGTACATACATACATACGAACACAACATCCACAACTCGAGTACAAACATATCCATCACACAGATCATTGCCCCTACGGTATTCGAACCCGCAACTCATACCTTCAGCCACCAACTCGACAACCTGCTAGTCCTTAATAACGTTCTAAATTTAAAACTGTCGGAAAGAAACAAACTCGACAACGGGGCCAGCCAGTGTATTTAGAAATATCATACCTAAAATACCAATTACTTTGTACAAGCACTTGAGCAGAATTGAGGCGAGGCTGGCTGCTCAATTCATTATAACACCCGCATCTCACCACAACAACTGCTAATTGGATCACTGAAAGTAATTAAAAGTGGTTACGTTATTTAAAGTCACATTCAGACGGAGCCTCTGTTATTATTATAATGTTGCATGGAAATAGGAAAACGTTTAAGCTGTTAATTTTTATTCAATTGCGCTTTTTTTGAATAATGTTTTGGTTTTGATTTTTTGAAGAAGCGAAAGAGGTAAGTGAGGATTGTGACACTTGGCGATCCGTTCTCTTTGGTTACCCCGACAGAGACAGTGCGTAAAGAAAAATACAAAAATAAATTCATTAATTAATCGTGCTATAAGTTTATTTCTTTCAATTAATTTATATAGTCACACACATTCACACACACATAATTGGTAGACACTTGGGTAGACAGAGGTCTGTAAAATTAAGTTCTTTCTATTCAACGAAGGTTAAGTGGGATAACATGAAAAGTGGGAGCTCATCGCTGTTTAAATGTCCAAAACAACAGTATAATATACTTTCATAAGTATTTAAATAGGTTTTGATTTAAATATAAATTTTAAAATCCAAGCATTCATATTCATCACATAAATATTGGCCACTAGAGGGACTCCAACCCTCAACCCTCAACTTTGAAGGCAGGGTCACTACCAACTATCCTAAATAAATATCATCTATTGGACCGTCAAAAGTTTTAAATTAATAATAATATTTTTTTTTATAGTATAATTTTTTATCCCATAAAATAGCAGTGTAAGAAAGTTACGATCAAAATTAGGAATCCATATCTTTATTTTGCGACATTGGAAGACAAATTACACGTGTTTCAATTTTAAAACGGCCGCCATTGCGTTAGGAGATTCTTTTGAGGAAGAAATCGGCGAAAGAAACTCCGTAGGTATCCTATTTTTAAGTCCTCATTTATTAGTAACATTTATTTATAAACTTTTTCAGAAAGAAGGGCCAATTAAGCAAACCCTCCCAAGCGACGTCATGTCCCGACAGGCCGTTGTGATGATGACGCTTAATAAATAGTTATATCAGTTGCATAAAATATATTTGCCGCACGTTTGTTTGTAATAACATTATTCGTCACCTAACTTGTAACAAACAGCGCTGGGAATCTCCGCTCCGGACGGATTCCCCGGCATAATACTGACAATCAAACACAATGTGCGCGCTAAATTACCTGCTCTTTTGAATGGTCGCCCGCACGTCCGCAACTTCGTGAAAGTTTATGGGAAACAAGTAAATAAAATTGTTTCAAATTATTGTTTTTTTCATGTTTTGCGTCAATTATATTTTCGATAAACCTCAATCATTGTTTTATTACTGGCAGTTAATAAAATAATTATGTGATTTATTAAAGTTGTTTTTCGAACAATTGTTTTTTTTTGTTCACTTTTTATCCAAAAAACTGCCAGTACGATGACTTTTCTAATTGTATATCAAAATTTCACTGAAGAGTATAGATTTCCAAATAAAAATCTTAGAAAATTTGGCTCTAACGTTGGGGTAAAACCTTCTCGTAAGGGAACCTCGTTTATTCAAGATGCAGTGACGACTTGAAAAATGTTGCAGAGAGTCAACAGTTGCGGGGGGCTGAAGACCGTTTTTTGTGATGTTCATATTCAGCAGACACTTGGAAGGCTCTGGAGATAGGAAGAAAGGCTAGAGTTGTAATTAACGGTTATTTTTCTTTTTCTTTACTAATTATCCATATAGATATTTTCTTATTGTCTTTCTACACGATTGTAACATGTATATAATAATGAGGTAAATTGTATTGTAATTAATATTGTACTTATTTAAACTTTTAGGTAACCTTTTTGCTAGTACGCAGACAGACATCGACAATAAACCCCCGTAGATCTTTCGATGTTCAATTCCAAATTTTTTCCCATTATTTAAAAAAAATATCTTCACGCAACATAGGTGTAGACAGAAGTCTAGTCTAGACAATTAAGTCCCTTCGACTCACCCTCAGTTTCGGGACAACGCGACAGGTGGTGAGCCCGTCGCCGTTTTTATGTCCAAACTAACGATGTAATTCTTACATAAGTTTTTGAAAACCCCATTGGTACGTGCCTGCCACGTGGGGATCGAACTCGGATCCCTTGACTCGAAATGCCGACCACCCAACCACTCAACTATCGTGACATTATTTTAATAAACTAAAAGTAATTAAAAAAGTTCACCTCATATAAAATAAACAAGCTCTATGGTTGTTTGCCATTTTGTGTGCCGTATTCTTTATTCCTGACTTTATTGTCTCTTCTTAGGTCAGCAGTATATAGAAAATTGCAATTGAAATAAGCAGTTCCTTTGTAAAGAGTTAGCTTCAATAGTATTCTTTGTTTAAGATCCGGATGCAAAGGCGAATAATATTTAAATGAAAAAAAAAATGAACGATTTGCAGGAACGAAGCAAGAAATGATTCATGTCGATCATTCCACTCGATTTATTTCATAACTTTTTAATGACTTCGTTTTATGCTTTTAATAGCAACAAAGGTTAAATAAAAAAATATATTAAATTAAATAATATTGGTATAATTACTACTTACTTATCTTCACGCACAGTACGGGGTAGCCAGAGAAAACATATCGCCAAGTGTCACGATCTTCACAAACAAACCTCTTTATACACGCGATAATTTTCTTCATACACGCTCATCTAGGTATTCGAATCTCGACCGTCGAGCAATTTGTTCACATGTTCTATGAAAGTTAGTTACGGCCTTACTTTTAGTGTTAACTTTCGTGCTTTTTCTTCTCCATTCATCATTCTTCTCTCATTCGCTCATCATGCTCAATTACGCTCTTCCCAAAACTGGGGTAGACAGAAGTCTAGACAATTAAGATCTTCCAACGAAGACATTTTTTGGACAACAAGACAGGTAGTGAGCCTGTCGCCGTAGATTAGATTAGATTAGACGGGCTGATTTCCGCAATTCCACGTGATAGCGCGTATTTTGCGTATGGGCAGGAGCCCGTCTCCGTATCATCGTACGATTTATGTCAGAGCCAATGATACAAACCTTACATAAGTTTTGAAAAACCCAGTGGTACGAGTCAGTTAAAAGTCACGATAACCTAGTGGTTGGGTGGTCGGAATTTCGAGTCAAGAGACCCGAGTTCGATCCCCAAGTGGCCGTGGCCTCATACCAATGGGTTTTTCAAAACTTATGTACGAATATTATTTCGTTGGCTTGGACATAAAGACGGCGACGGGCTCACCATCTGTGACGTTGTCCTATAAATATCTTCGGTGAAAGATGTGTCAAAGGAACTTAATTGTCTAGACTAGACCTCTGTCTACCCCTTTATTAGGAATTGCCAGTGATACAAGCATACCACTTGGGTATTGAACTCGGGCCTCTTATGTCAATTCCAATCATCCAACAAGTCAACTATCGGTGACTCAGTAAAAATAATACTTTATAAATACTATGTTGCGAACTCTTAACAAAACCGCTAACATGCAAGTCTTAGGGGGATTACAACAAATCTTCTTATAAGTGTAGGTTATATTCTGCTGTGCAACTTTACAAGTAATAACGTAGTCCATTGCCCCTTGTCGGTATTAGTTAATCCCGGAAATAGACAAAATTGATCACTTATCGGTGCTAATAAGGTTTATAATTGCATTACGATATGATAATCAAAGGCCTTAATGTATATTAAAGTGTGTATTTAATCACTCTCTGAATTAGTAAATCTGTGGACTAACCAGTCAAAATGCGCACGGAAGCAAATTATTGGGTTGCGTTTCGTGCTTTCATATCGGCAATTTTATATTTAGAGACATTCTTTATCGTGTTTTTTTTCGTCATTAAATTTCTCAGCAGAAGGGTAGGCAGAGGTTTGGACTGTGAAGTCCTTTACAAAATTTTCACTGAATCAAATTTGAGAAAGCATGACAGGTGGTGAGTCTACTGAATATCGTACATTTTTACATCAACACTTCATGACAAAATATAGATTGACATTAACACGGTATATGATGATGTGGCTGGCGACAGATGGGATAGTCATCTAAAATAATAATATAAATAATAAAAAAATATCTTCACGCAATTCCCAATATAGGGGTAGACAGAGGTCTAGTCTAGACAATTAAGTCCCTTAGACCCACCTTCCACCGAAGATATTTTTGGGACAACGTGACAGGTGGTGAGCCCGTCGCCGCCTTTATGGCTGCTTGGACGCCAACGATAAAATTCGTACATAAGTTTTTAGAAAAACCCATTGGTACGAGCCTGCCACCTGGGGATCGAACTCGGGTCTCTCGACTCGAAATTCCGACCGTCCAACCACTCGGCTATCTAGAAAAAATATCAGGTCTCAATAGACGGACTGATGAGGGATAGCGGAATCTAAGACGCGAGGTGTCTGGTACTACGATCGCCAATCAGCGTGGCGATATTGACAAATCCTCTCAATTATGTATGTATGTATGTATGATAGGATATACATGGCAATGTAGATAGTACGGGGGAACCGTTATGTTAGTTTTTATGTCTGTAATATTGTAGATAGGTAACTTCATGCCTTCAGGCTGTAACGGTGTTGGCAGAGCTCCAAAAACTGTGGAACTCGTATAACGCACTACTGCCGCGACTACTCCCACCAAGTTACGTAATTAGTTGCATAAGTAATAAAGAGCAATTTGCTTTTTTGTTTGTTTTATATATTTTTTTTAAGTTTCTAAAGGTTTTCGTTCTTATAGTGTTTGTGTTAACTTAATTAATCGTATCTGACATAAATAAATTACTAATAGGGGATAGGGACGACATTATATACATTGCTCTGATCCCAAAGTAAGCAGCTTAAGTACTTGTAATATGGAAACAGAACACACACACCCAGAACCGAGAAAATGTTGAACAATTGTTAAATTGACCAAACCGGGAATCGAGACCATAGATATGGCGACACGATAAAACCGGTGTGTACCACTCTTCCACGGAGGACGTCGAACTTTTATCAAAGACTTAAATGCTATCTTATTTCTTTTGTTAAGAATATTATCAATGGTTAATAATATAACAAGTATTCCCGTAAACCACTCCAACTAAGCTGCAATGTTTGTGTCCGGAGTGGTTCATAACAATAGACGAAAAGGAGAATCAAAACGTCACGTCACGTTTCGTAGTCTATGTCTCAGGCTATTCACTCTTTTGGATTTAAGTTCAATATTTTTCCTTTTACGTAGATGTTACTGTTAATACACATACTCGTACATAGATAGGGACAACATCACATACCAATGTATATAGCACAAGTGCTTTGGCTGTTTACTTTCAGATCAGAGCAATCTCTGATCTGAAAGTAAACAGCCAAAGCACTTCGGAAACAACGAAGATACTTCAAACACTCGAACCCGAGACAATGTAGAAAAAGTGGTTTTTCTACATTGACCCGTCTGGAAATCGAACCCGTAATTTCAGGAAGGTGAAATCTTAAAAATCCGTGTCCACGCGTCCACGAAGGTAGTCATTTATTGTAACATTAAATTATATTTAAATTTTTAAATAAACGGTACTCATTAAAAATTATATCAACAATATATTTTACATTCAATTTTCGCTTCCTATCACTTTAGTAAGTTTGCCCAAACATGCACGCTGGGTAAACCGAGTACTCTTGACCTTCCCATCTTTGAGGAACTAACATGCCTTCTAAAGCGAGTCTGTTCCTACCTTTACTTTTTTTTAGTTGTTTTTTCTCACTGTAAATTTCTTCAACTTTCGTTCATCACTCAATCTTTCGTGCATTTAAGCGAAGATCTTTTAGACCTGTCGAATTCCGAATCTTTTAGAGTTTTTAGACCAGGGAAACGCCGCAGATACGAGTATTACAAATATCATATTGTATTTAAATAGTTTTATTATACCATCACTTGTTAACGAAAGTGTTAACTTGCTAATTATTAATAATTACAAAATATTTCTTTTTTGTTTAAAATTGTCCTCTAGTATTAGGTATATAAAAAAATATTTTCAAGTAAAATATGTTTTTTAAGAATAAAATGTATTCTAAAAAATCTTGTTATGATATTTTGTATTTTGATTTCTAAGTCCTAGCGATTTTTTTTATAATTTTAAATATAAATTTGCTTTGGCAAACAATAACAATTTATGCATTCTAGTGATGATCTGACCTCAATTTAAAAAGTTCTACTTGTAGTAATAAGAAATATTTTAATTCAAGCTTTAGAAAAGAAAACAACATCAATCACTAATTAAGATATTGTTTTATTTATTTATTATATTGGTTTACTGTTTTGACCAATTTGTTTACAAATTTCTGTAGCATTATATTCATCGTACATGACACTCGTAACACTGAATCAAAATTAAAAAAATGTTATTTCATAATAAATTTATCGCTCGCCTGTCAAGTTTTTATTAATCAGATAACTTCTGCCGAAACACATTTTTACAAAACGAAATGTCGATTGCAAATTGAGTAACAAGTTGATTTATATTGGCAATTTCAAGTTAAACATCAACTATTAATTGATGAGGTGTTTTTTTTTTTTTTTTTTTGGGTTTTCTTTTTAAAACCAAAACGTTTCAATTGAACGATCTAATTGATCGGACGCAAATAGTCGATCACGGACTGAGTGTGAATCGGCGACACTTGAGCGAAATTGAAAACATCGCGTAAATAATACATGAGCTGGCTTGGATGCCGTGGTGTCGCAGTGTCAAGATTGAGCGTTTAGTGTGTTTGTCGCTCAATAAGACCAGTGAGGATCTGAGCGTCATGGTGTTGGCGGAAAGAGGCAGCCGGGCTGCGGTCGATAGGCCACCAGGCGCAAGCGCGAGCCACGGCAACTGATGGGCCGGGGTATACGTTAGTCCGCCGGCAATATCGCGGCTGGTGGCAGCCTGCGTCTGCAAAGGCGCCCGCGGACGCGCGAAACATGCCCGAGAGCCGAGTCAGCGGCGTGCGTACGATCGCCCTCGTGCTGTCGCTCGCACTAGCATGGTTGCCTCACGCCGACCACGCCGCGTAAGTATGCCGAACAATCGCCACACAGCACACCATGTGACATAAACACATGCTGCCGAAGCGGAAGCCAAAGCCGTAATCCGCAAAGACCCACAAAGTGGTACTCACCAGCACTCCCATATATTATGTGTATCATAAATTATCAGGGAAAATGAATAAAATATTTTAAAAATTATTCTAAATTTATGAAAAAGTTTTCGCGCCCAAACAACGTAAGGAAATTTATTCGAGTTACACTTTATTTTTACGTCGCTTAATTTTTTATCAGAAACAAACTTTCTCTGATACTTACTTTATAAATTATATTAGCGTTTAATTATTTTATTTAAATATAAATAATTAAAAAAGATTTAATTTACTAAAAAGAGTAAATGATTTTATTTTTTACATTTTAAAAAATCGTGGACAAAATATTTATTTAAGACGTCAATTAAAATATTATGAAATACAGAAAATAAGAAAGTTTAAAATAGCAAAGTTTAAATTTAAAACAGTGAAATACTTAAACTATTTTCAGTTTGGTTATATTTTTAATTTTTTATACGTTTTCAGGTGTTTTATCATGGAATTAAATATTATAATAGTAAAAATTCTTATATATTTTTTTAATGTTTTGGACAAAATACCGTTTCCTTCTTACGTAATGTACGAGCTATTAATGGTAATTTTGTAACGATTTTCAAAGTAAACACTTTATAATTAAGTGCATAAAACTTATTTGAATTGTCATATCTTTTACTATACTTATATAAATAATATTTAATTAAGAAATTGTGCTATATAGAGATTTTCGTACTTAGCAGAGGGCAGCACAAAACCAAGAGCCAAATATCTTAATCTAAAACCTTAAATTTTCCGGATAATCTCGCTTCCTATATATAGTTCCTCGAACAAATTTTCCACGATATTTAAATAAAAATTAAATTAAAAAAGGATTGTTGTTACATTAAATAAAATAAGGAGTGATAATAATACCAGACATCTAAAAAATATTTTAAAAATATTTTTTTTTCCAAAATTATTGTCTAGGCGGGAATCTCAGGAAAAGGCATAAAAAACCATTTCATTATTTCAGTGCGACTCTCAAAAATAAATCTAAAGAGAGTTGACCTGCCATTACTCATGGTTTTGTTTTGTTGGTACTCATACCGTTCTAAAGTTAGCACAGTAATATTCCGTCACGTAATAAAATTTAACTTTTGACTCTTGAATAATATTTTACTTGTAGAAATATTGTGGTTTTAAATTTAAATATTTACTATATTTAAGTTTAATTTCACATGTTACATTTACATATATCAATACATAATGGCCCGTAATAGTCCATTCCAGTACATAGGCTTCACCCGTATGCTATAATCGCCACGCTAGGCAAACGAATTGGCGATCGCGGTATCAGACACCTCGCGTCTTAGGTTGCTGCCCGTCGCCGGTCTCCTGAATTTTGGTCTAGTATTTTTCGAGATGGTAATCCCGCCATCTATCGGTAGCGAAAGGTATTCTCAAGGCTTTCCTCTTAATCGCCTCTTAAGACACCCACCAGAAGGTGGTGGTAGTCTTACGCCAATACCTCACGGCAAAGTTGTCGTCTGTTCTAATAAAAATTATAAAATCTACGTTTTATTTAAATAGGTGTTAATAAAGATAAAAAAGCAATTAGATTATTACAGTATTAGTAATTACCAAAATTAATTGTTTCCTGTAATTAAAACGGGAGATTAAACCTTCTCCAATTGATGACCCGATTCTTTGATTGATCTAAAGAACTTAACTGTCTAGACTGTATTGCAGTATACTCTGGCTATCCCAGTATTGGAATAAGGCATGAAGATATATTTTATCTTCATGCATTTTTCCAGAACTGGGGTAGTTAGAGGTCTAGACAATTTTCGGAAGTATTTTCGACCCGCCATTCACCAGTGTCCAAGCGAATGGTATAATAACAACCTAACTCACATATCAACATACACGATTTGAGTGCAAATATTCATACTCATCGCACAATTGTTTGGCCCAAGCGCCACTCGAACTCGCAACCCTTAGTGTTGAAGACAGGGTCACTAACAACTAAGCTATCGGGTCAGGGTGTCGATATAAAAAATTATATCTTAATTACACCTATCGCGCTGACGTAAGAGAATAAGCCGTTTTATAGATTTATGATAAAATCCTTCCTTCCCATGGGTATAAGGTAAAAGGTACCAAAGGTATAGTATTGAAAATAGCAATCGCTAGCATGTGGCGGATAAACTATCCAGACCAGATATGGTTTATCAGGTCTTGGTTTGGTATTTTCAGGAATTGATGGGCCTTGACTTTTGAAACTTGGCACGTCCTCTTTTACAGACTGTCACGAAATGATATGTTAGCATATTCTAAATATTAATAAAATTGTTTTAGTTCAGTATTTACTGCTAAAAATTATATATTAATTATAATAGCTTCATAAATAATTATAACACAAACTTTAAAAAAGTAAATTTATACCGTACTCTTAATAATATAAAAGATTAAATAATTAATAATTTAAAAACGTCGAAATACTTAAAATATGAAAACATATAGCAAATTTTATTATTATCATATTTTAAAAATTAAAGCATTTAAAACAATAAACTAAAACTTATAACAATGATGAAATCATTAACAATTTAGAAACGCTTAAATACTAAAAATAAAAAAAATTTATCAGATTTTATAATAATTATATTTTAACAATTAAATAATATCATTATCATTATTAAGCAATGCTTAAAAAGAGATTGGGAGTTTGTATCTATGCATTTTGGTAATCTTTATCTCTACGAGAGTCGTCAGTGCTAGCACAACACTCATACACGCTTCTGCGGCAAAACTGCAGTGCAACTACTGTTATGTTCGGAACGTATACGTGCTAGTGTAACTAAGGGCGTTGAAATATCCCATCTCAGTCCTCAAATTGCTTACAATTGCTCAGGTATCTATCTGGTACTTGTACACACTTCACATCACTAGTATATACTTGTATGTTTAACCGTATCAGAGTTTTTTATTTTATTCTGTTAAAATATTGTAATACGTTAAATATTGGGAGTATAAAGGAAAAATTTTGCGGAAATCTTTTATCAATATTCCAACAAATTTCGTAATTAAAAAAAAATTTTTTTTTTAGTAAACTACACATACTTCTTATATATTTTGTTGTACATCTTTTTAACGGGTCCCCAAATATTCAAATTAACAGTAAAATATTTTCGTGTGTATATCCAGTGCTAAATCCATTGCTGAATTTCTCACGAACCAATTAATAGTAAATAGATAATAATAAAATTACGACCATTTGAAAATCTCCTCATTTTTGTAGTCTGTTAAATAGATAACGAAAACATCACACATTGCTCTGATCCCGAAGTAAAAACCTAAATCTCTTGTGTTATGGATTTGGAAACAACGAAGATACCCCAAACAACCAGACCTAACAACAAACGTACAGGTGATATATAAAATGGTTTTTACATTGATCCTTCCGGGAATCGAACCTCAGAGCATGCGGCACCTTGAAAACCGGTGTACCCCTCTGGATCACGGAGGTATAGGAACTTATTAGAATAAGATTTTAATGTGGCATTTCAGTTACTGGCAACTGATATATTCCGACAGAAAGCCAATTAAAAAAAAAAACCTCTTTACTCGACGTATTGAATGTACCGCACCAAAGAGTATACAGGCCTTACGTTTGGGCGCCATACTGTCTCGTGTGTGGATATCGTGCACTGGCCATAAATAACTTAACAGTTAATGTCATTTTCCGAATGCAAATTTGGAATTTATTTACTACCTCTGAAAGTTTTCATTGGTAAAATTACATTGTGAAGAGCGACGTCCGAGAAAACCTAATTTTAGTAAACTAAAGTATCCATTATAAGATTTTCGTAATATGAAAAGAGCATTTAGAAGCATTTTCAAAGGAACTACCTTTGAAAATTCTTTTTAAATGCTCTTTTCGTATTATGAACATTACTGCTATCAATTTAAATGGCGATATGTATCTTAAAAAAGACGATAGAGAAGCAGAAAAATTACAAAGAACAGAAAATAAATAACAGTGTTTACTTTTTTATGTTCACATTATTTCCCATACTGGGGTAGGCGGGGATCTAGACGATGAAGTCTTTTCGACCCTCTTTTCACCGAAGTCTATATTGCGATAACGTGGTGAGCCTGTCGCCGAGCTAGTGTCCTAGCTAACGATACCATATACATATGTACCTTTACATAGACATATAAACATCCACTACATAAGTACAAACACTCGTATTCATCACAAATTAATTAACCCCTTACGGAATTCGAACCCGCAACGCTTAGCTTCCAAGGCAGGATCACCACCAACACGGCCGTCGGGTCGTCAATTCCTTAATTGATAGAGAAAAAAATAGAAAGTTACAAACACATTACAACTATATTCACTCACACATCTCACAGCTTCAAGCAGCCAAGTAAGGAGAAACTTTAACTTGGTTAATTATCCTGCATCAATCACGGTTTGCTCAAGTAGTTAACATCGGCATAAGTTTAGCGATTGGTTATCAATGAACGGTAAACTGAAGCGTCAATGCGAGTGACACAGTTACGAAAGATATACCATAGATAATTTATATTTAGCTCTAGACTAAGGAAAGTCGCGATAGTCGTGGTTGGGTGATTTCGAGTCGAGAAGCCCGAGTTCAAACCCTAGGTAGGCAATTACAATAAGTTTTTCAAAAACTTATGTACGATATATATCGTTGGCTTGAACTTGTGTCCATAAATACGGTGACCGTCTCACCATCTGTCACGTTATCCAAAAAATGTCTGCGGCAGGAGGTAGATCGAAAGTTCTTAATTGTCTTCACCTCTGTCTACCCCAGTATTGGAATACCCCAGGACCGGAATTATTAATTGTGAAGAGGAAACCCCATTTCAATCCTCAAGAAGACTCGTACCAATAAGTTTTATTCGAAACTCATGTACGTATCGTTGTGACTTGGACATTGAGATGGAGACAGGCTCACCAACCAAATTGTCTGATTGATCCCAGTACCAGACCACTAGCACCTTAAACTTTCGTCTTAGTCATGCGTTGGGTTACTTTAGATCTGCTGATTCCACAGATGAATATTCAAAACTGTTGCCTTTCTCCTGCAGATCCACGGGAAGAAGAGGCTGACAGTCTTACGTCATAACTGTACGGTATGATTTAGGCACAGTACAGTAAATATTCGTACTGTAACGTACAAATATGTACTGTACTATCCGGTCATAACTTATTCCAAACGTTACTCCAATATGAGTTTTTCAAATAAATCAATATACCGTTAAGATTTATTGAGAGTGGTTGAACTCCCGGACAGTGTATTATTCCCTAGGTACGTGAGACACAGATATCGCTCCCAGGCTTTATGACCTCGCTTAAACTAACTCGATAAACATGTTTTTAAACACGCTGGATAAACTATGTATAAAAACTTGACGAGGTAAAACTTTGTAACCCGTTGTTAATAAATAGCCCGCAGCGAAGTGTGTGAGATTTCGTGTGGTTAAGTTTATGTATTAAAGTTTATAACAACTGGAGTGCATGAATCTACATTTAATATTAAATATCAAACATAAAATTAATATTTAAAATGCATTGGAATATATAAAATGATCAATTACACACACGCATATAATTTTCTATACAAGATTCTGCGTGCAGATACTAATATATATATATATATATATATATATATATATATATATATATATATATATATATATATATATATATATATATATATATATATATATATATATATATATATATATATGTATATATATATATATATATATATATATATATATATATATATATATATATATATATATATATATATATATATATATATATATATATATATATATATATATATATATATATATATATACATATATATATATAGAGTCTGCACGCAGAATCTTGTATAGAAAATTAGAAAGGAGCTATTATATATAAAATATAAAAGGAGCTGAAAAACTCAAAATGCGGAAGTTTTTAGATTTCATTTAGATTTCATCATTAGATCCTGACCGCGGGTAGAGCCGTGTATCATTTCTAAAAAAAAAAATAAGAAATCGGATAATCTGTACGAAAATTCGTAAAAATTGCTATGGATTGCTGCAGCTTCCAGCTTTATCACCAGCTCAGTAGCCTTAAGTAATGGTCCCTAGACGCAAACTACTAAATTAACTCAGAAAACAGCTAAATTTAGAGAAATGTTTTCGATTATCTTGTGAATCCATCATTATGGCATAAACTGGTAATGGGGAATTACCTAGGTATACCTTTTCCAACAAAAAAAAATAATTTTTGAAATCGGTTCACATAAGACGGAATTACCTCATGAAGAAGCTTTAAAAATTACAATCGCATTGGGAACTTCGTCCCTATTTAAAGTCGATTCACCAAGTGACAACAAAGTAAAAATTGTATAAATCGAATTAATAATATTGTAACGCTACTTTATTTTGGCAAGATAAAGTATATACCCTAGACAGCCTTCTACCTCTTTGTTTGTCTTCTCTTCACTCATTCCCTTTACATTCTTCTTCTTAGCGTAGTAAATAGAAATAAATACATATTTATTATGCACAGAACGTCTAGGCTACAATTAATTTAAATAAGAATTATTCAATTTAAAGATAACAAAACTTAGAGACGAAAAAACTAATTATTATTAATATAAAACTTGCTTATATTACAATAAAAAAGAAATCAGGCTTTCTATAATATGTTGCACCAAAAATTACTTTTTTTAGATCTGTCAGACATTGGTATATAAGCTTATCAAAAAAAAAAACAAATTTTACATTGTATACAAAAATTAAGAAAGCAGAGAAAAGAAAGGACATTGACGTTTTTAATAAAATGGTTCCACAACTTTCAATTTCCGGCTCGTGATAAATGTTTGTAAACATCGGCTGTTGCGGTGAAACTCTCGTAAAGTGTACACGAAAAATAAATAAAAAAAAACACCACATATTCCTCGAATTTCGATTTACCTTGACCGCTAAATACGTTGTTTTCGTAATTGAAAGTGAAATAGTGTGCCTTTGAACTCAATTTCTATTGAAACAGAATATCACAGAGTTTGCCCTTTTACAGTGGGAGCGTGAACAAATAAACACTTACGTAATTTTGTTTTCATCGGAGTTGTTTTCGACGAATTTCGGAATGTGCCGGTATTTTAAAACAAATGTTTGGTTTTTCACGGTCGGAATAAAGAAAAGGGGCAGTCCTCGAATGCTCACTAGTGAACATAGGCCTATTCCTTAATGTTTGTGAGAGATTAGATCAGGTTTAAGTCCGCCACGGTGCCGCTCCAGTGCTAGTTGGCAGACGTCATACAGCCTCGAACTAAGATTCTTTTCAATAATTCCTCAGACGAGCAGTTTACTTGTATCCTCGAGCTTGAGGTAAATTCATCATTTAAAACATTTTTTTTAATAATTTTAGTTGAACGGCACTTGTTAAAAATCAGGGTTCTCGAGTATAGAACAAGCACAATAATTAAGCTAATAAGGTCGTGGTTAAATTGAGAAAAATGTTAACTCTAATTTTTCAAGGCAAAGTTCGGACGATACGACTGAAGATAAAAGAAATCCATTTAATTCATTGCGTCACAACACATAAGGTAATAAGTAAATCATCAGAGTTCCTGAATAATTTTTTTTAATTTAACTAAGAAAAAGCAAAGAAAGAAATCTTTACCGCATATTATAAAACTGATTTAAACAGAAAAAAAAGTTACCTTCTTGAACTTTCCTAGCTAGAGGTTCAGAAAATGATAATAAAATGATAAAAAGATTAAATTCTTTAGGCCAATCTTTAAAAAACCTTTTATATATTTAGTCTTTACTTTTAGAATATTTAGTCCTATCGATTTATGGTGATGTGAGCGTGTAAAAAAGTATTAAAGTCACAAATGTAAAAGTTACAAATTGTATATAATTAAAAAAAACTCATTGGCACGAGTAATTCTGGGGATCGAATTTGGGTCTGATTTGAATTTTGATGAACCAACCACTTGGCTATCGTAATCTTATTATATCGGCGTATAAGAATTTACCATGGTTGAATGATTGAGACGAAATAGATAATACAATAGATAATACACTGCATTGCACTGAATAAATGAAAATATTAATTTTATTTTACTGATTCGATTTATTTATTATATTTATCTTTATGGCACCAAAAATTGTATAAACGACGAGCTTAATGCTTTACTGCATTCTCTACCAGTTAACCCTAGATAGATATTTTACTATATGTATAGATAGTATAAGATTTTTCAAAGAATTAGACTTGAAAAATATTTTCAACGCGATATAAGTAAACATTTTAGTATAAGAAAATAATATTATAGAAAATATTTTTAAGAAATATCTATTATTAAGTAACTTATGTACGAATTATATCGTTGGCTTGGGCATAAAGACGGCGAGAGGCTCACCACCTATCACGTTGTTCCGAAAATATCTTCGGTGGAAAGGTGGGTCAAGGGAAATTTTTAAAAGGGAATTGTCTAGAATAGACCTCTGTCTACCCCTGTATTGGGAATTGCGTGAAGATATTTATTTATTTTTAAGTAATATTTGGTATAAAGTAATTATCTGAGAAGCAACAAAATGTATGTGGCTCGTTGATGTCTTCTTTTGTTAGTCTCTTTCTCTAATGTCACAATTCATTTTGTCTCTATTTGATGTTGATCTATCGTTTCGTTGTGATTCAAATTATAATGGGGGTGAAAATTTTTTCATTTCAAATATTTTCTACGATATATTCCATCTCAATTTTTATAGGCAAAATTACATGTATGTGTTTGTCCTTTGTGATGTCGCTTTTTATTTTTAACGAGTTAGAAATTATAAAGCTGCTAAAGAAGATTTCACTTAAAAAAGAAAGTTAACTAATAAACTTTTGAAAATAAAAGTTATTCTAAAACAAAAAATATAAATCTTTATTTTTTATCATAGGAAAATAAATTTCAGTTTCATCAAGATGCGTAGGTTTGTCATTTTTGTTATTATATTATATTATATTATTTTACATTATATAATTAAAATTCTATATGAAGGAAGATAAAAAATAGTCCCACAGATGGTCAAAGCTTATTCCAAAATTAGATAAGTTTTTTTTTTCACTGACAAATTATAATCGCCTTTGCAATGAAAAAGGTCCAATTTGTTGAGAACCAGTAGGCATTAAGTCCTTTATACGAGTAGCTTTCAGTTCTTTATAGTTGAAGAAGGGACGGTCAAGAGTACTCGGATACCTTGACGTTCATGTATAAAATGATGAATTTGAAAGAAATAATTATCGTTACACTTAGCTGTCTGTTCTCTCTGTCTACCCTGTATTGGGAATTGCGTGAAGATATTTATTTATTTTTAAGTAATATTTGGTATAAAGTAATTATCTGAGAAGCAACAAAATGTATGTGGCTCGTTGATGTCTTCTTTTGTTAGTCTCTTTCTCTAATGTCACAATTCATTTTGTCTCTATTTGATGTTGATCTATCGTTTCGTTGTGATTCAAATTATAATGGGGGTGAAAATTTTTTCATTTCAAATATTTTCTACGATATATTCCATCTCAATTTTTATAGGCAAAATTACATGTATGTGTTTGTCCTTTGTGATGTCGCTTTTTATTTTTAACGAGTTAGAAATTATAAAGCTGCTAAAGAAGATTTCACTTAAAAAAGAAAGTTAACTAATAAACTTTTGAAAATAAAAGTTATTCTAAAACAAAAAATATAAATCTTTATTTTTTATCATAGGAAAATAAATTTCAGTTTCATCAAGATGCGTAGGTTTGTCATTTTTGTATTATTATATATTATATTATATTATATTATATTATATTATATTATATTATATTATATTATATTATATTATATTATATTATATTATATTATATTATATTATATTATATTATATTATATTATATTATATTATATTATATTATATTATATTATATTATATTATATTATATTATATTATATTATATTATTTTACATTATATAATTAAAATTCTATATGAAGGAAGATAAAAAATAGTCCCACAGATGGTCAAAGCTTATTCCAAAATCAGATAAGTTTTTTTTTTCACTGACAAATTATAATCGCCTTTGCAATGAAAAAGGTCCAATTTGTTGAGAACCAGTAGGCATTAAGTCCTTTATACGAGTAGCTTTCAGTTCTTTATAGTTGAAGAAGGGACGGTCAAGAGTACTCGGATACCTTGACGTTCATGTATAAAATGATGAATTTGAAAGAAATAATTATCGTTACACTTAGCTGTCTGTTCTCTCTGTCTACCCCGTAAGGGTTTATGCGTGATTGTATTAATTTATTTATTGTAAAGTATAATGCAAAAATATATTTGTAAATTATTCGACACTGGGAAACGCGTGGAGATGCAAAATTTACTTACGTAAGACAAGATCTGTTGAACTGTATTTATAAGCTTATGTCGTTATTAATAACATTATAGTGTCTTTGATATTCTACGAACACGGCAGCTAGTCCTGATACAATTTAGGTCACTTTAAGCCCTATTAAATTTGATATAAAGACATTATCACTGAGGATTATTGATTTGCGGAGCTGAACTCTGAAATCGCATCACTAATTAAGTAGAATGTAAACATTAGTTAGTTATTTTAATCATATATGTTAATATAATGTCAAATCAAATCAAATCACTAGTTTATTGACATATGTAATATACAATTATATCTTTCGATTGTATTTTTTTTCTATCACCGTTTCATAATGATGTCCTTCTAAAGGAGAAGAAAGAGGCGAAAAAACTCGCAAACGTATCGCCTTTTTTGTCATGTTTAAAAAAAAGATTGGAATAGAATAATTAGAAACAGCATAGGACCGATTAACTCTTTCTCATGGTATAATAATCCTTAAACTTTATACCTTTATTCCCAATCATGGGATAGGCAGAGATTTAGACAATGATGTCATTTCGTTCCACTTTTCAGCGAAGCTCATTTCGGACAAAGTGACGGGTGATCCTATCGCCACCATAGCGTGCAAGCTAACGATATTATAAACTAAAATACCAATATTCATATTCGTAACATAAATATTTTTTCCAAGTGCAAAACGAATCTGCAACCCTTAGGTTTAAAAGTGGGATAAATTACTAACTGCTTCATCGAACATATATAAATATAGGTCACAAATTCGTACACTGACAAATCACGAAATCTCTAAAAACTACTTGACCTATGAATATAAAATTAGGCATGGATCTGGGTTATGAGTATGAGATGTCTGCTAAGAAACGATTTTAGGGAAGATGTCGCTGGGGGGAAACATGTGTTTTGAATATGACTCGAGAAACGACTCGAGAAATGAGTTGTAAGAAAATTGTGGTGTCTAGTCTTAGTGCCCAAGCCAGTGGGGCATGGACACTAAGACGGCTATATATTAATCCCCCATAAAATAAAAAAAAATTATTCACGCCATTCCCAATACTGGGGTAGATGGAGGTCTAAAAAATTAAATCCTTTCGATTTACCTGCCAGAAGGTGACTATCTTTATGTCCAAGCGAATTATGTCATTACCATCACCACCTGTAACGTTGTGCCGAATATGCTTCGGTGAGAAGTGGGTTGAAAGACCTCAATGGTAAGAAGGACATTCAAAGAAGAACCTCTGCCTATCCCAATATAGATTAAAAAGTTAAAAAAATAAATAATTTATGAGTAGATAAACGTATTTCATGTTTATAGTACTAAAGCTTTCATTCTGCTGAATTTGTGATGCGATTTTAAGGTTTAGCTCAGCACATCAATAATTCTTAGTGATAATGTCTTTATATCAAATTTAATGGAGCTTAAAGTGACCTAAATTGTATTAGGACGACCTGCCATGTACCCTAGAATTGAAAATATCTCTATATATCTCAGTTCTGAGGAATTACATAGTAAAAGTATTTGCATTTTGCAAGTAGAGATTGATTTCTAGAAAATTACTCTGTGTATTTCCACGAACCGAAGCAGCATAATGTGTTTAACAATACACTCATAATGTAAGCTCTCACGGAATACTGTGGTGCCGGAAGTATGTTAACAACTTATGTAATATGTTTCATATCGTTTTCATGTCGCTAAAACAATAACATTTGCTAACATCTAGCCTAGATGGTACTCTTATTGAAAAATTAATATGAGCAGAATTTTCATGGCGGAGTTATTACATTCTTACGGTTAACCACGACGACGCGCGTATTCTCTTTCAGAAAGATATAATTTTTAAATATAAATTACAAAGGGATTAAAAATAAATAAATAAGTCTAGTCTAGACAATTAAGTCTCTTTGACCCACCTTCCACCGAAGGCCTTTTTGGGGACACCGTGACAGGCGGTGAGCCCGTCGCCGTTTTCATGACGTCGGAATGAAAAATGTGGTTGGAATTTCGAGCCAAGAGTCCCGAGTTCGATCCCCAGGTGGCAGGTTAGTACCAATGGGTTTTTCAAAAACTTATGTACGAATTATATCGTTGGCTTGAACATAAAGACGGCGACGAGTTCACCACCTGTCACGTTGTCCCGAAAATATCTTCGGTGGAAGGTGGGTTGAAAGGACTCAATGATCTAGACTAGTCCTCTGTCTACCCCTGTATTGGGAATTGCGTGAAGACATTTATTTATTATTTTATTTATAAATATATTCAGTTTGTGTAAAGCAAAACTAAAAATGTTAAAGAACACCTGACACAGAAAAGCCTCTAACTTAAAGTTAATTCTTTTTGGGTTGGGGTTTAAAACTGGTAAAAAATAAAAAGTTTCTAAACCGTCAGGTAGAGAGTGCCATATCACGCTTGGCAAGCAGTTTGGCGATCGCAGTAACAGACGACTTTTATCCTAGATACTGCTGAGTATTAAACGATTTGTATCCTTGACGCTACTGCCCGTCAAGTGTTCAAATTTAGATCTGATATTTGTCGATTTTGGCAAGTGTGGAGATTATGATAAACCTCCCCATACGGGAGAGGCTTAATTCCTGAAGCCTTGGATTTTTTACAGGCCTTTATTATGATAATAATTAAATTATAGCTGAGCCGATTTCGGGTCAGGAGAGTTTAATTCTCATGGGAAAGACATGTATCGAAAAGTTTTCTCAATGTATTTGACTTTTTCAAAGATTTGTATCGACAACTTTATGGCACCATTTGTTAAGTTGTTCTAAATAATTATCATTAATTTTAATTGAATTCTAGACCTCTGACTACTCTTCTGTTAAGAAATGCGTGAAGATAAATTAAGGAAAGAAAATAATCAAATTTAAAACTTAATTTCATAGAGAACTTACATTACTCTGTATAGCTAGCACGAAATTATACAAAATCTCGTTTGCAGCCCGAATTGCGGTTATCGTACTTCGCAAACGCGTCCCAACGTAAATTGCATCAAACACCCCATGACATATTGCAGCCAACTGTAATATTCCGTATCAATTTATGCTAAAGGTAAATTTTGAAGCTACTAAAATGGAAATAGGAGTGAAACGCCAGTTATTAACGCCTACGAAATTGCTGATGATATTACTATTTTAACAGGAATCACGATAGCCGAGTGTTTGTGTGATCTGAATTCGATTAGAGAGACCTGAGTTCGATCCCCAGGTGGCAGGTTAGTACCAATGGGTTTTTCAAAAACTTATGTACGAATTATATCGTTGGCTTGAACATAAAGACGGCGACCAGCTCACCACCTGTCACGTTGTCCCGAAAATATCTTCGGTGGAAGGTGGGTTGAAAGGACTCAATGATCTAGACTAGTCCTCTGTCTACCCCTGTATTGCGTGAAGACATTTATTTATTATTTTATTTATAAATATATTCAGTTTGTGTAAAGCAAAACTAAAATGTTAAAGAACACCTGACACAGAAAAGCCTCTAACTTAAAGTTAATTATTTTTGGGTTGGGGTTTAAAACTGGTAAAAAATAAAAAGTTTCTAAACCGTCAGGTAGAGAGTGCCATATCACGCTTGGCAAGCAGTTTGGCGATCGCAGTAACAGACGACTTTTATCCTAGATACTGCTGAGTATTAAACGATTTGTATCCTTGACGCTACTGCCCGTCAAGTGTTCAAATTTAGATCTGATATTTGTCGATTTTGGCAAGTGTGGAGATTATGATAAACCTCCCCATACGGGAGAGGCTTAATTCCTGAAGCCTTGGATTTTTACAGGCCTTTATTATGATAATAATTAAATTATAGCTGAGCCGATTTCGGGTCAGGAGAGTTTAATTCTCATGGGAAAGACATGTATCGAAAAGTTTTCTCAATGTATTTGACTTTTTCAAAGATTTGTATCGACAACTTTATGGCACCATTTGTTAAGTTGTTCTAAATAATTATCATTAATTTTAATTGAATTCTAGACCTCTGACTACTCTTCTGTTAAGAAATGCGTGAAGATAAATTAAGGAAAGAAAATAATCAAATTTAAAACTTAATTTCATAGAGAACTTACATTACTCTGTATAGCTAGCACGAAATTATACAAAATCTCGTTTGCAGCCCGAATTGCGGTTATCGTACTTCGCAAACGCGTCCCAACGTAAATTGCATCAAACACCCCCATGACATATTGCAGCCAACTGTAATATTCCGTATCAATTTATGCTAAAGGTAAATTTTGAAGCTACTAAAATGGAAATAGGACTGAAACGCCAGTTATTAACGCCTACGAAATTGCTGATGATATTACTATTTTAACAGGAATCACGATAGCCGAGTGTTTGTGTGATCTGAATTCGATTAGAGAGACCTGAGTTCGATCTCCATGTGGAAGGATCGTACCAATGGGTTTTTTTTTTAAATCTTATATTGGTTTGGACATAAAGACGTCGACAATTACACCATCTATCAAGTTGTTATATAAAATGTCTTCGGTGAAAGTTAGGTCGAAAGGACTTAATTTTCTGGATCTATATCTACTTGCTGTTTTATCTTTTCAAAAAAGTAAAATGATATCAGCATTGACCAAAATAAAAGGGCCTTAATAGAATTTCTGTGTGGGTTTCGGCGTAAGAAATACCACCTCCTCTCGTGGGTGTCGTAAGAGACGACTAAGGAAAAATATTGAACAAAATTGAGCAGAATGGAGACAGGCAGTAGCGTCTACGGTGCGTGGTGTATAGTACTGCGATCGACAATCCGCTTGCCAAGCATGTGTGAAAGCTATGTTCTGTGCAGGTCTCACAGTCCGTTAAGAAGCGAAAGGAACTTTTACATAACATAAAAAAAACTTGGAAATCACTTTTTTTACTTTGTCTCGGGTCCACGTGTTGCTGAAACCTTCGTCGTTTCCGATTCCATAACACAAGTGCTTTAGCTACTTAATTTGGTATCAGAGCAATGTATGTGATTGGGTCTATGAAACTTCTCCAATGTGTGAATTGCTTTCTGTTATTGCAAAAGCCATTATACACTGTCTAAAGAAAGTAAAGTTAGTTCAATGTGCATATATACATACCAGCCTCAAAAGTCCCGTGCACGCTTCTCCCGTAAGGTAGTGTTTGTCATAATCGCCACTTTGGTAATTGAATTGGCGATCGCAGTACCAGACACCTCGCACTTAAAACGCTGCTGCCCTGGATCTGCCTATTTTTGATCTAGTGTGTTTTCAAGATTGTCCCCGTCATCTATCAGTGTCTGTCACGCTATTCATGCCTTAGACACCTTTTAAGACGGCAGAAGAAATGGTGTGGTATATTACAACGCCGTAACCACGCCAAATGCGACACCAGCCTAGCAATTATAGCAGTAAGTATAATTAAGCGCAATCGGTTAAAGGACCGCAGCATCTCGGTCACAGCTCACATACACTAAGCGTTGGGGAAGTGAGATTCTCGAGAGGCAATCTCGTACACGCAAACTCAAAGTAGGACGTCTCCTCCATATAATGAAGTGTCAACTTGCGCAATATACCGGGATATCAATGCCAACAATATTAAGAGAGCGCTTTGCGACTACTTTTCGTGGTTATTAAAAAGATGGCGTTTCCTTTGTTTTTTATTTTCACGCAACACCGTAGTCCGAGGTGTAGACAAGTTAGTATTTGCGACCCACGCATTATCAAAGCTTATTTGAATACACAATACACACAAATTAAAAGCCTTTAAGCCAAATTATTCTACGAATTCTTTCATAATTTATATATTATTACATAGCCTATTTAATAATTTTGTCAAGATAGCCGAGTCGTTGGGTAATCGGAATTCGAGTCAACAGACCCGAGTTCGCTAATATTTTTTATTTTGTTTTATTTAAGTTAAATTTACGTGAAAAATTATGTAGTTTATTTTAGGTGTAACTAAATTATTTATTATTAGGTTCACACATTTTTCCCTTTTTGACATGTAATGTGGAATAAATTGATAGATATTAATAAAATAAAAATAAATAAATATCTTCACGCCATTCCCAAAACAGGGGTATGCAGAGGTCTAGACAATTAAGTCGTATCGACACGCCTTGCTCCGAAGATATTTTATTTAAATTTATAATTAGTTATTAACAATTTTACGTATCGTGATTTAAGGTAGTTAAAAGACTTGGGCATTATTTTGCGGAAATTAATTATCATCAAGTTTAAGTTTAAATTTAAATTACACCCGCAAAAATAAATGGCATATGTTACTTGGTCTGAAGAGAAGAAGTGCACCAACCTCCCACTCACAGATGCGTGCACTAAATCTGCCCCACGGTGCGTGCATCTTACATCTTTATCATGTTGTCACGATAGCCGAGTGGTTGGGTGATTGGAATTTGAGTCAAGATACCCAGTTCATTCCCCAGGGGATAGTCTCGTAGCAATAATTTTTCCAAAAATTTATGTACGATTTATGTCGTATCGTATAGACGTCGACACCATATCACATATATATAGCGACTGTTATTTCTTTCTTTCTACATACAAGAGAGAGTCACGGTTTGATTAATCACATAATCTATAAAATAACGAACTCCGTGCCAAAGTGCCGTAACCACGTCAGGTTTTAGAGACCTGGTAAGGTAATGGTTTATTGCGAGAAGAAAGCGTCAGCTAAGAAAGCATTTTAAGATTCGAATGTAAATTTTAGGACTCAACCTCCGTAACGGGTTGTAACCTTACCAAATGTTATATGCATAGACATTACAATTGCATATTATGCTATGTTCTACAATTGAGAAATTATACGTAAAATATGCAAGAGAGATTTTAACAAATTTTGCAAATGTTATCTTTCGTTAATGTGTCATCGGTGTCAGTATAAAGTCACCTCCTATCTTACTGAGGTTGCCGTAATAGACGACTAAATCTAAAATGCATTTGGCTACCGTCAAAAGAAAATAACCATCTCAAAAAGAGTAGCTCAAAATGCAGCAGCGTCAAAGGTGCAAGTAATCCGGTACTGCGATCGCCAATCCACTTGCCAAGCGTGGCGATTACAGCAAACTCTTGCACGGAAGAGGTCTATGTCCTGCAACGATTTTATAGGCCGTTATAATAATATGAAGATGGCGGATAATATGGCGAAGGCGTAAACGGAAAGCTTGTGTCGAGCGACGACCTCCGTGGACGAGTGGCTTAAACACTAGGTGTCGCCATCGAGGTCCCGGGATCAATGCAATCAAAGCCAGACAATGTAGAAAAACCACTTTTTCTATATTTTCTCGAATGTATATATAGTTTTAGAATTGGATAAACTACTTTTCTATTCTATTTCAATAATAATAGCGTAAACGCCATTGTTACTCTAAAAATGATTTATAGACTTTTGGATTTTCACAAACTTTAAAAGTTTATTGTTAAAAATAAATATTTTCCACACGATTAATTATTTATAAATATCTGTCGCATTATCTAGCAAATATAATCTGTGCCGTGTAGCGAATATCAATACTGTAATTCAGTAATATCGCCAGTCACGTTAGTTGAAAGAGATAGTTATGTTGAATCATCCTTTTAGGCAGCGGCAATACAATCAATAAGGGTTTAAAAAGGGAAAGGGAATGAACATATTCAAGTATACGAGCTTCTTGGAAAAAAGTAGTCTCAATAAAATTTCAACATGAATGCCTTTCACAGATGGCTACATACATACATAATATTAAATGGTAAATAGATAAATACATATATATGGGGACAACGTTATGTGAAGTTTTCACAATAATCAAAATATTTGATGGATGAGGATGTTTCCTTTATATATTTATAATAAAATTTACCACAGCAGAGTGGTTGGGTGATTGGAATTTGAGTCAAGATACCCAGTTCATTCCCCAGGGGATAGTCTCGTAGCAATAATTTTTCCAAAAATTTATGTACGATTTATGTCGTATCGTATAGACGTCGACACCATATCACATATATATAGCGACTGTTATTTCTTTCTTTCTACATACAAGAGAGAGTCACGGTTTGATTAATCACATAATCTATAAAATAACGAACTCCGTGCCAAAGTGCCGTAACCACGTCAGGTTTTAGAGACCTGGTAAGGTAATGGTTTATTGCGAGAAGAAAGCGTCAGCTAAGAAAGCATTTTAAGATTCAAATGTAAATTTTAGGACTCAACCTCCGTAACGGGTTGTAACCTTACCAAATGTTATATGCATAGACATTACAATTGCATATTATGCTATGTTCTACAATTGAGAAATTATACGTAAAATATGCAAGAGAGATTTTAACAAATTTTGCAAATGTTATCTTTCGTTAATGTGTCATCGGTGTCAGTATAAA